>CAUZXS010002335.1:105000-112204 GCA_963585895.1 Sepioteuthis lessoniana | reverse complement strand
TACGTAATCTGTGTGTGCGAATATCCCTTTTGTTTTACCTTAAAAACGCTGACCTACATTTTCTTTGATTATTCTTTTAAAATTAAAATAGGAGTTTTTTGTCCATAATTACATGATATATATATATATTTTTTTTTTTAAACAGAACTCGACACCAATGCCAAAATTTATGGAAATATGACATTTGTTTATGAAAACAATTTGGCAAACTTATCTAGTAACTGTGCTGCAGAAATGGAAGAATCGTTATTAACAAAATTAACATTTGAAACTGATGATCCATGTAAAGCTTTGACTATCAGAATGAATCCCAAGCCTTTGAATTCAACATTTAATCACATTTTAAGCGGATCAAAGGTAATATTATTTACAATATCTTTTCACACTACTCGAAATATTTGCGATAAGAACACTTTGATATAAGTACGTGAATATTCCCTCTTTACCTAATTTATATATTGATTAGTGATTTGATTATCAATCCAAGACAATCGTCTCTTCTTTAAAAAAATGCATTCCCTAATAATATGGTGGCTTTTACAAGATGACTTCAATAAAACTGTCTGCTTTCTTCAGGCCAAATAAGAGTAAACTGATTTTTTTATTAGTGCATTGTCCACTTGAAATATATGATTACCAAACTTTAGCAATGTAGCTTTTTTTAATGTCAGTGTAAATTCGTGAGAGAATCAACATTTTACGTCAAGGTAAAAATCATTACGTCCGCAGTTAATGCACGGTTATATTGAATCGTCGGATACCTTTCTCAACCTATCCATAGAAATTAAGTTTGAAAATGAAGTCATTTTTTCAGGATGATAATCCAAATTGACACTAAGAAGTTTTCAGGAAACGTATATTAAATCACTACAATGTTCAGCAAATTGTTTGGTCTCAATTTGATTGAAAATTTATGGTAGAATTATTTATAAATGTTTCTTGACAATTCTGTTATAATGTTATGATGTTCTTACTTCTTGAAGGCACAACTTATATAGTGACTCACTGAAGGATCGGACGTAATACCAACAGCGCGAGACTTATAATATTTGTTGGACTGTACCACTTCAGTTAATAAATAGTCAACTCTCTTTCACTGTGTATCACTTCCTTACAACGATACAACACAAATGAAAATTACTACATTAAAATGAAGTTAGTTGAAACCAGCTTGATGAAGATTATTGTTATCCCTTTCTGCCTTCAAGAAATCAGAATGTCATAAAAGCCCGAGAAGCTTGGTAATTAAGATTTTCTCGACTGTTAACTTTATTGCTCTGTCTTCTATTGGATTTGGAAAAAATATCCTATTAAGAACATTTATTTGAGTTAAATTTTGCCTAGTCAGAATCTTTAGCGGTTAGATGTTTCAAGCTGTATCTATAATTTGTTTATTTAGCTGTGAAAAAAGAAAATCGTTGAAGTTTACGACATCTGATCAAACAAATACCTCATTTGCATGTAAGACCCGGGAAATAGTTTTCTTAGCTTATAAGACCCCTAAAAGGACTATCGGATACAGTAATTTTAATATTTTGAAGTGATTTTCATGTTATAATCACCAAATAACTTTCTTTCTCTGAGCGACAGAATACAAAATATGTATTGACCCAACCCCCTCCACTACGGGCAAGATGCGAGATCAGGTCAAATTTTAAGCTGAGTTAAGCAGGCTCGACTTCAGATTTTTCTTCTCCTAGTCTGGTTGCTTAACCGAGGCTAGAGTATCTGGTCGACGATTTACTCATTGGTGATGGGAGAACAAGCCTTTTCTCAAAGGCATTGATGTAAAACACAAACAGTTCATTCAGGATTTGAACTCGAGTTGTCCATTCTATTTCCGACGATGATAACCGTTACGCTTGGCCCGTCTGTCTATTAAGAAATGTGACTGCAGATATGTTTATCAACTGAATTACAAACAAATTTCTTCTCAGACTAATTTCCTTGGGTAGCCACACATCGGCCAAGACGTGCTCGTTTCTACACAACAGTGCTGAAAGTCTTCAACTGACACTGCCTTCAGTTATTTCGCTACAATCTGTTACATTTTCTCAACCACGGAGACAGATTTTGAGTTTTGGTAATTGCAAATAATTAGAAGGGTTCAAACTAAAATAGGATTGCGGCCGTCACACAATAGAAATAGATTTTCTTTTTATTTCAAAACAAAGAATGTTTCTCGCTAGTAAGGTTAGCAATCCAAATTAATAATCAGCTGATCAGTGTTAATTTCTTACCAGTATTTTCCCCTTCAAATATTGGTCAGACCTGATTAGAAATTTCACTGCCGTTGCATTTTTCTCAATTCATGGCTGGTCGACTAGAACGGGATTTCATCTTCTACAGTCTCTCTGTGGCCAAACAAAACTGGGCCTCTGTAGAACTTACCCTCCATTAACCTATTAAATGATCCAGTCAGATTCTGATGAAGTTTGAAATTAAATCTACTTTTCCATTTTGGGGACATATTTGACTAAACACACTTAAATTCTGAAAGGCAAACATAAACAGCCTGATTTTCACGTGTTCAAGGTCAACATTGATCAGCTGATTTTCAATAAGGTTTGCCATCCTGAGTATAAAATCAGTGTCTTCATTTTATTGATCGATTTTATATGTCGACTATTTCATTAGATAAAATAAGAATCTTAAGAGGGACATTTTTCTACACAAGTAAATATGAATGCATTTTTATCTTTCAGGTTATTTTCAATGGGTTACTGTATAATGAAGCTAAAGTACAACCAAGTGAAAGGGAAAAAGCAATATGCCTAGAAATTACCAGGGATAAGATAAGCACTTCGTTTTACAGATTACATAATGTCTTCAGAACCCTTAGCAGCCAATGTGGTACTGTAAGCTTTGTTTCATTGAGCAATTCTATTATCACGCAGTGTTCCAATACGTCGAGACAAATTGCAATCGCACCTTTCATTTATTGTGGTAAGTATTAAATTGATGAAAAATATTTTCAGTATCCAATAATCATTTCAGGTAGGGAAGGTCTTCCTGTGTGCTTGCGTATAGATGCATATCGTTATCTCCATTGGAACAAGTTTTGGTATGATGTCAAAGTTTCAACATGGCCCTTAAAAAGTATTAATGGCCCAGTAGGCTGGGGCTGAAGAATACACCGACTGCATCTCTGCAGAGGGGTAGCACTCCTCTAACGAGTATTCTGGATATGACACTAAACAATCTGATGGTGAGGCTCCAGTAATGCTGGAGCTTTGAGGAATGCAGATTTGTCGGTTTTTTCTTTGTTTGTTTATTATTTAATGACATATCAACATTCTCGGATTATTTAATGCCAAATCCTTCATTTTAGAAAGACAGTAGTGGTACTATTTAACCCATAGCTGGGAGGATAAGGGGGGTCATACCTTTCCCAAGGGTATTTGTTCGAAAGTGAACGTAATAGCGCGACTGGAGTTCGGACTCGCGTAATACGATTCCGCAGTTCAGCGCTTTAACAATTACACCACGGGGACACCCCCGGGGAATGCAGAGTACCCGTTTATTGCTATCGCTTCCAGGTCCACTCTGGCCAAGAATGGTAGAACCTGACTGGGTCCTATCTATGAGTCGAATAGAACTAAAGTGTCTACTTATGCTAAACTGAATTATTTCAAATAGGACTGTTTATATATTGTTACGCTGCCAGGTGCCCAGCGGGCTTGCAGGGTGCTGTTCGTTCCCGCCAAGTCCAGCAGTTAACGCAGGACACAGACGTTGGCTATGGTCTGTCGAACGCTATTTAGTGTCACAGATATCACCAACTCCCTAGCGGAAGCACATTTTAAAGCTACTAGGCGAGTTGTAGGTGAATTATTAAAAGTCAACACAGCTAACGGGTCAGCTTTCCCCCTCAAATACAGGGTCTTCGACAAATACAATTTTTCCTCAACAAAAAAGGACTCTTCTTTTATTGAATAAAAGAAAGAAACAAATTTTAAAAAAACGATTCAGGTAAAAGTCAAGAGCGAGAAAGTTTTTCTGTATCTCGGAAGAAGCCTCCACTAAAATATCCGTATCCCGGAATAAGCCCCCATAGAATATCTTTATCCCCGGACGAGCCAACTATAAAGTATCTGTTAATGGCGGCAGGTGAGAATTTAGTTCGTCAGTACAAGATACGTGCCGCTTTCCTTCGGGCTTCGGGATTTAATGGTAGAGCTCGTGCTCTAAATCTCAAGTTTATCATTGGGGAAATATTCCATCTTCTTTCTCCTCTATTTTATCTGGGCCATTTCTTCCTCGCGTAATTTGTCTTTCATTCACGTCAGCATGAATGCAGCAAGGTAAATTTGAATATACTTAAATTGTATGTTCCTTTACTTGAGATTCTGTGGAGTTTATTCTCTTCTCTTTTCCCTCTCGTTATTGGGTTTCCATAACACGTTGGTAGAAGGATACACGTCTTATTTCAGATAAGACCAAGATTAATGATTGTCTATTTCCTCGTGGATAAGTCTTTTCTTTGGGTATTCGTTTAACGAGGTCACCATACCTCAAAGTTTGAGTTCATTCAAGGGATAAGCTTTTACTTCTCTCTGTGTTCTCTGCGCGGCATTATTTTGGAATTTGGGTATCTTTCATATCCCAAATTATGTTCTTGGTTTTTCGACGAACAAAGGCAACTCCTTATCAGTCTTCATCCTTTGAGGAATAAACGGAAACACGTTATGTGTCCTCACTCTCTGATGACTACATGGCAGCTCATAATGTGTCTTCACCCTGTGATGAATAAACGGCAACTAACTTAGTCTCTATAGTTTGAAAATCCACCACGTGTTGGTTTTTTAGCGGTTTCTTCCTCAGGTCATGGTCGCAGGTCTGCCTCTCTGCCGACGCATATATAGCTAATAGGGAGTGAGGTTCTCGCATGCCCACATCACCTTGTAATAATAGAGAGGATGGAGGAGAGACGGCCTCTCCCACCTCCACCATTCTGATATTCTTGCTTCCTACTATCGTCCACTGACGGCCAGGAAGTCGCACTTCCTTCTCCCATAACTCAGCGAATGTATTAGGGTGTCATATTTCCTCATCACAATATATATATAAATGAATTTGGCATTAAATAACCTAAAGTGGTTGATATATCATAAACCCAACCAAACCAAACTAAAAAGTATTAAGTTATTCGGAAAGTGGGCGATACGCCCCCTCCCCAAGCGGTACAAAGATTGGGAGAAAAAGGGACTGTAAAAGATAACAAATTAACATTAAAACCAAAAATGTATGTTTTTGTTTGTTCTCGCTTCTCAACAATTTTTAGAGCAAAACCCAAGTTAAGAACACTTAAGTAACATTTTTCGCAGGGAATATTTTGTGATCCAAAATGGGTGTGAAAAGTACAAACATTTGTTTATGTCTTATTGATATAGACTGGACAGGACATGTAGCACATGCCAACAAAATCAGACAGCAGACGCTATAAAGAACAAGGATCATGACATTTTTACATTACCAGGGGTCTGGACTTTCGGTAGGTATTATCCGGGACAATGTTAGATTACATGCTTTTTTTAAAAGACCTAGAAAAAGGATGTACTCGTTGTATATGTAGGTGTTAAAGGCATATCAACAGGAAAAATTTGGTAACTAAGGAAAGAGATTAGATCACATGATGCTTATAAATCAACACACAGGTCAAATCACGTGAAGTCAAAAACATGGTTAGCAGATTTTGTTTTGTAAACTCTTGATGTCTGTTCATTCGAGCTGTACAGGGCATTTAGTTAGAATGTATTATAAAATATTACCCAAAAATATAATCTGCGGTCAACTAACAAAATTGTGTCCGTAAACGAGGTGGTCAGCGGCTGTGGTACTGAATGTTCTGTAAAAGGAAACTTAGGAAAACTGACACTTATTAACATGTTGGTCCTAAACTGTGTACAATGAAGGGATGTACTGAAAAGGCTTTGGCATCGTAGAAAACAGTCTCTGGAAAGAAATATTGAAACAATGAATGAATCTTCTATTCTCCCAGCTCACCAAACCCCTCTTGCTAAATGTATTGCAAACAGTGCTCTTTTGGAATCTGCCAGTATAATCCTTATGCTGTCCAGTACACAACACAAGTACTGAGATGTTCGTCCAACTAAGAAAGCGACATTAAATCTTCTAAACAATTGTAGAAATGCTATTTCCAGAGACGAATTGATAGAACCTCGCTCGTTCAGCACCCCCAAGTTGGGTTTTTTTTCCTGAGTGAGACGCCTTTTCTGCTAGTCTGCGAACAAGGCTTCTTCTCCAGCGAGAGTCTACATTTATGGCTGTTAAGTTTTCAACATGGGATATTTTGCTTGCGACATACCAGGTGTCTTCAATGTCAACTATACTTCCTCAATTTAAATCCGATGACCCAGGGATTTATTCCACTTCTCTACACTATAACATCAGGTTTATTTCCCAAATGTTCCCCGATTACATAAACACTGCAGAACATACTCCTCAAACCCCCAATGAAGGGTATATTCACCCTATCTCTTCCTATCCCCTTTCTCCCCCCCCCAATATGAATATTTACTAAGCTCAGATTATTATGGTACAAATACTATAATAAACTGAGCTTAATATATCTATACTGACTTACTTCGTGGCTGAGATAGTTGTATATTTTACCGCTGGTGACACTGAATTGCATTCGGGCCAAGGTAATAAAACTCAGGATATCAAATATTATTTTAACCCGCCTTTTGTCAAGGATATCACTCCGACAAAATTTTTCGAACATGTTCCTTGCGTCAGACAAAGTTAAGCAAATTAAAATAGAATACGCATTATATGTTTGAGTATCGACATCGGTATATCCTTTTGTATATAGAATATTTACTTGTTCGTTATTTTCATCTCCTTTCTTAACCAAATATTTATCTTAAAGTTCGAGCGTGTTACAGTTAAAATTTATATCAACATCAAATTAATGACGGTACCAAATTCTGAACGCAGGCTTGGGCAAGATTATATCGAAGACTGGCAACTACTCATGTAGCATGTCTTTCCATGTCATGGATATTTTTCAAGAGTCGATAACGATTGATGCGAATGTCGTAGCAGAAGTTACCAGATCGAGATGATGACTAGCTTAAGAACTCCAGTTCCTGGTTTCAAATTCCGTTATCCTACAACTCTTGTATCTTACACGTAGCAGGATAATAACTGCTGAAATGATAGCTTATTCTCTTTCCCA
>CAUZXS010002335.1:0-100000 GCA_963585895.1 Sepioteuthis lessoniana | reverse complement strand
GTACAATTACCGTCTCAGAGAACTTGCCTTCTGAAGGTAGCACAGCAAAACAAAACCAAACAACTTCAACCCATCAACCATGAAACTCAACAGAAGGAATGTCACCAAAGAAAAATGATTTACCTTTTAAATAAGAACAGCAAAGTAGAACATCCAACAAACAAATCCAAAGAAGAAAATCACAGAACAAGATCACAGCCAAAACCAAAAACCAAAATTTAACAAAAAAAGATTTGAAATACTAGAAGATATGGAGTTTGAAGACCAGAAGACCCTAAAATCATCTAATAAAAGAAATAATTACTCCGAAAAAATACCATACTACGAAAAAAAGCACTTAAGAAATAAAAAAACGCTAAACATAATTCAAAAACTTTAAGGACATACAAACCTTTACAGTAAAAATGGAGGAAAGAAACCTATTACCGAACCAATTGATGGCCAACAGAATTCAAAACCCTCAGTGGGCTCGGTGCCAAGTTCTTCCGAAAGTCAAAACAAGGGAATGGAACCTTCATAAAGCTGACTGTTAAACCACACACTATCAGTTATGGAATATAAAATACTACAATGGAATTATCGTAGACTAAAAGCTAACTATAATTAATCACTAATTCTACAAAGTTAAACCCTGTTTTTATTTGTCTTCAAGAAACCTTCCTCGATGATGAAAAAGAATTAAACATTCAAGAATATCAACAAATTATTTTTTTTCATCATACAACGTGTGAAAGCACGTGCGATACCATGTCCTCATCAGCCGCCATCCAGGGGTGATAACACAGTCTCGGTAGCTCAAGGCGGTACTGCCACCCCTGGCGCTACCAAGCAGTTTTTGCCACCGGAAAAGGTATTAAGAGAATCATATATATATATATATATACGCCAGATCAATTAAATGCAGAGACTATATTGGACGTTAATCTTCATTTTCTGAGTGCAGTTTGTGATTTAAAAAACGCGTTTACTTTCGGCGGTTGATGTTATTACGCGTTTACAGTAACTGTTTCTTACGTAATCACACGAGAAATCACATTCATGCTGAAAACTTTCTCGCTTTCGACCAAATTGAAGATACTAAGCGCAAAGTCTGTGGAGGTGTATTCATATGAAAAATGATATAACTCGTAGTAAAATCGAATTAAAAACTGAATAACAAGCAATCACCGTAAAAATGACATTGCATAGACCAATAAACCTTTGTTCAATATACCTTCCTTCACATCAAAAAATAGATTCTCTAGCTTATCTTCATTTAAACCAACAGGTGCCCAAACCTTTTATCCTTGGTGATTTTAAATCGCAACACTAGAGGGATGTAAAGAAAAGGATACCGAAAGGAATAAAATAGAAAATCACATTAATAAAAACGATCTATGCCTCCTCAGCCAAAAAAAACCCAAACAAATTGAAAATGTCTATCAACCCAGCAAATGCATCATCAAGCTCCATTGATCTAACCATACGTGACCCATCAATTTTCTTGGACTTTTCATGGAACGCATTTGATAATGCATCTGAAAGTGATCATTACCAAATAATACTCAACAATGAGGAAGTAATACATGATCATATACTAGCATGGAAACTAAGTAGAGCAAACTGAGAAAAATTCCATGAACTATGCTCAAGTCAATTAACAGAAAAAAAACATTCAAACAGTTGAAAGATTTACGAGGACTAATGATCATAGCATAAAAATGCATCCCCCAAAATATCTCTTCTAAAAGGAAAAACAGACTATGGTTTGATAAAAAATGCAAAAAAGCAATAAACCAGCAAAAAGTAGCTCTAAGAAAGTTCAACAAAGAACCCACTACTAACAACCTTATTGAATACAAATTACAGCGGACAAAAGCTCGCAAAACAATAAAAGAAACAAAAAAAAATCTAGCAAGAATATATTGGCAAAATTGATAATCTGGAGAATAATAAAAATATATCAGGAAAACATAACCCTATACCAATCAAACACCACTCAGTAAAAGATACTAAAATAACAGAAAAAATTCAATTGCTAAAAAACTAGCTGAAACATTCCCGGAAAATTCTTCATCTAAACATTATAGCAAGAAATCTTAAATCATAAAAATGACGAGGAAAAATACAAAATAAAATTAAATATAAAAAATCAGGAGGAATATAATCAAACCTTCTCAATAACAGTACTGAAAGACTCAATTGAAAAATGCGTTATAGTTTTTTGAAGCGACTCTCTCCTAAAACTTTGGAACTTCTACTAAAGATGTATAATCATATTTGGATTCAAAAATATTTTCATGAAACATGGAAACTATCAACAATTATACCAATTCCCAAACCAAGAAATGATACTTCCAATCCTGGAAACTACAGACCAATATCCCTAACGAGTTGGCTGTGCAAAACATTAGAAAGAATGGTAAATCATAGATTGGTTTGGTATTTGAAAGCTAATAATTTAATCACAAATGCACCGTGCGGATATCAAAACATTTGTGGTTGTATAAACCATTTATCTAATCTAGAGAGCTACATTAGAGAGGCATTCATAAAAGGAGAACACGTCACAACAGTCTTTTTTGACTGTTGTGACATGTTCTCCTTTTATGACTTTGAGAAGGCTTATGATACCACCTGGAAATTTGAAATTATGATCTTTGACTTTGGACTAAAAGGCAGACTACCCAAATTCATTAAAGATTTCCTATCAAATTGAACTTTCAAAGTACTCTTAGGATCTACCCTATTGGATATTTAAAAAAATAAGGTGTACTACATGGTAGTATACTGTCAACTAAACCTCTTTAACATCAAGATAAATGCCATAATAAAAGAACTCACCCCTGATATGAATGGATCTTTATACGTTGATGATTGTACAAGTAAATAATCAAAATGTATTCATAAAATTCAACACAATATAAATAGAATTAATAAATGGGCAACTGAAACTGGATTCAAATTTTCGGAAACCAAAACTAAATGTATATATTTTTGCAACAAAGGAAATTTACTCAAAGATCCAAAATTACATATTGAAGGGGAAAACATTTTTTTTGTAGAACAACACGATTATCTAGGAATGATTCTTGACAAAAAATTGAATTTCATACCACACATTAATTACATTAAAAATAAATGCAATAAAGCATTGCAACTTTTACGTGTTATAGCTCCCACTAACTGGGGAGCAGATAAAGAAACACTCTTAAAATTATACAGAACTTTAATAAGATCCAAAATAGAATATGGATGTTTCCTATGTAAATCAGCAAGAAAATCATACCTGAAGATTTTGACTCCTATTTACCACACAAGTCTAAGACTAGCACTAAGAGTTTTCCAGATATCTCCAGTGGAAAGTCTATATGCAGAATTATATGAATCTCCTCCAAAACTCAGATGTAACAATTTACCTTTAAAATATTACATAAAACTGAAAGCTGGCCTTACCAATCCAGCACACAGCAGCATCTTTAGACTAAATGTAAAACTCTCTTCCTACAAAAAGAAAAAAACCATCAAAACTTTTGGACTAAGAATGGAATCCATTTGCCTAGAAGCAAATATACCTATAACAAAACACCTCCCTGGAATACAATGACTCCCAAAACAGATCTAAGACTCTATCAATATTATAAAGAAAATACACACCCCTTAACACACCGAAAAAAATATCTAGATCATACATCAATCTTCATGGATGGATCAAAAACAAAAGATGCAACAAGTAGTGGTGCCATCTTAAATAACATCAAAAAGGAAATCATCTTCCAAAAGAAACCTCTATCTTTTGAGTGGAAATTTATACAATAGAACTAGCTCAAGATCTCGTCTCCAAAAATAACAAATCAAAGCGCATAATATTTTCAGCCTCACTATCAGCCATAACTCCAATTAAAAACAAAAAGTTGAACAATCTGCTTATAGCAAAACTACTAATCAATTTAAATCAACTAAAGAAAATAAAAAAGAAACAGTGCTCTGTTGGATACTCAGTCATATCGGTATCAAAGAAAATGAGCTTGTAGACTCAATTGCAAAAGAAACTCAAAATGATGCTATCGACACTAATTTTAAAATGCCATATACTGATATAAAAGAACACGTAAATATATATATATATATATATATATATATATATATATATATATCTCAAACAAAAATTTCAAAATTACTAGGATGAATTTCCTGACAATAAACTCTATGTAATAATTCCAACTCTACAAAAATGGGAAAGAAACTCCAAAATAAACAGAAGAGAAGTGATAATCTCCAGACTTCCTATTAGCCACACCCACATTACCCACTCACACTTCCTAAAAATGGAGACCCCCAATATGTTCAACCGACAAAGTACCTCTCACAGTCCAACACATTCTTATAAACTGTAACAGGTTTAGACAAATTCTCCTAAAAAATCACCAGATAAACAGCTTAAAGGTCGTCTTTAACAACACCAAACTTGAGGAAGTCTTGAGCTTTCTAAAAAGAAACCAACCTCTACATGAAAATCTAACAAACATAATAAAACATAATAAAAATCCATAAAAATCCATACCCTAGATATGCACAAAAGACTTAATCAATCCAACCCTCTTGGTATTAAATGACTTACAGGAGTTTATATACCGCTAAAACAATACAAAAAAAATTAAGGAATATGTCTTATATTCGAAAATTATAGAAAATTACCAAAAAAAAAAAACCCCAAAAATATTATTTCTGTGTATTTCTTCAGACAAGTGAAAAATTATTAATGAAATTATCGGTAGATTGATTGGACAGTTATGAGTGGTTTCTTTTTGGAAATTTTGATTTTGTATGTTCTAATCCCAGTTCCTTGATTTTTTTAAAGTCTTTTTTAGATCTTCAAAAAACATTGAAGCATTAAAACTCTTACTTAGTTGGTTGGTTGGGTTTTCTGGCATATCAACCTTAGTAGGTTATTTAACGCCAAATCCATTTTTATACAAATAGTCAGTTCTATTTCAAACAATTCAGTTTAGCGTGAGTACACTGTTTGATTGTCAAAAACATTTCCATTTCAACCCATTCAGTTTATTCAAACAGTTCTAATTCAGTCAATTCAGTTTAGTACAAGTACATATTCTGTCTACACACTGCCAAATGTCAAAACAGTTCCATATCAAACAATTAAGTTTAGTGTAAGTCTAGTTTCAATGTCAAAAACAGTTCCATTTCAAACAATTCAATTTAGCTTACGCATTTTAATCGTCAAACAGATTTAGTCAAACAGTTCTTATTCAAACAAATTTTTCTAATAACATCTAAACAAACCTGAGCTCATTTTCCCGCACGGTTAAGATTCAAGCAATACAATCCAGTATTAATCAACCAATTTACTTTTCCTCATTTGTTTGCACAGTTAAATTATTACGAGAGTAATAATGTAATGGCTGTTTTGATGGAGATTTTGCACTTTTAGGAGTAGTTCATGTTGGAGTGATAGATCCTACGGGTGTTTTTGTTTGGACTACAACATTGGATCTCCCCCCATTTCTAACTTGTTGCTGGGCTGGTGCTTGGTGAAATTCAACCGAGTGTAGTATTTTCAGGTGCTTCCAACTGGATCAATTTTTCCACGAGTGTTTTATATTTGTTGACATCATTGGTTCTATCCTCCCTCCGTGCAATCGAGGCGAAGCTGCTTTCTCTCATCTAGCTCCTTACAATTCTCCTTCCAAAAAGGACACGTTGTGTTTAACCTAAATTATTTCTTCTTTTTTTCTTTTTTGTAAACAACGCAAGATCTTGCGTAAGCCGGATGACCTTGTCGGCAGTTTTCACATGTAATTTCTTTCAAGCAATCTTCCTCCACCTGGTCCGGATCCTTTTCACTGCATTTGGCACATGTCAGTCGTCCTCTACAAGTAAGGGCTAAAGTGGTGTATTGCAAGACATGGACCACTCTCTCGCCGGATCAATGACTGTTCAACCACCAGGATCCCGTCCTAGCGCCTTACGGGTCGCCACGCACGGCCAACAGGTGGCCTCAATCGGGATGGGGGGAGTCTTACCCCTCTGCAGAGGTGCAGTCGGCGTATTCTACAGTCCTAGCCGACAGGGCAAAAACACTTACTTAGTAACACTATACCAGATACAGAAGTTTAATGCTTTTTTATCTTGTTGGTTTCTTGTTACTTTTTTGCAACTTACCATTCAATAATTATAGTTTGCAAGTAAGCATTTATGTTCAATTAAATATTCCTACCTAATACAAGTAATTTACAAGATTTTATTTGGCTTTCAGAAACTATTCCTTAGTAATACAAATAATTTGTATATAATTGCATAGTTTCGAGTGTCATTATCTAATACTAATAATTTGCAAGGAATTAAATGCAGTTTATAATCATTTTACCGGGACATTGGCCCAGCGGTTAGAGTGTTCGCCAATGGCCCGGGAGACCTGGGTTCAATCCCAGGTCGAGTCATACCAAAGACTTTAAAAATGGTACTTGATACCACCTTGCTTAACACTCAGCATTATAAGGTACGGTTCAAGGGTAAAGTGGAGCAATCCTGGGAATGGAGTAGCGCCCTCCCCTACACCTTGGTGTAGTAGCTATCGAAAAGGGAGCCTTCGGGTCACCCTCGACTATGGTCGCTAACTTTTATAATCATTTTAACTTAGCTTAATCATTCTAACATAGTTACAATATCAATATCTTACGAGTAAATGTATAAATGTAGTTCAAAATAATTGTAAACATTATCTCGAATAGATGCATTTGAACCATAGATGAGACCTAAACTGGTGGTGAGTGAATCTGGGAGAGGTAGTTACAAAGTAGTGACTCCACAAATACTACAACTCCAAAAGTTCAGAGTGATAAGAACTGCATGTGTGTGTGTGTGTGTGTGTGTGTGTGTGTGTGTGTGTGTGTGTGTGTGAAATACACATTGAAAATATTTTTGATTTCTTATATTTTTTCTTGCAGCGTTAGTCTTCTGTAAAAACAACCCTTGCAAAAATGGCCAGTGTCTTCCTCTTGGACACCGATTCACATGCAACTGTTCTGTTGGTAAATATTGAAATTGACTCTTCACTATACTCTGGTTTTAGTTTCATTGTGTTATTTCTATTTATTTCAAGGAAGTCAAGCTCAGTAAAATTCCAGGAGAGAGGGTTATGAATGCAATTGAATTTTTTTTCAAATTTTATATTCTAATTTTTGTTAACATTTATTTATATTCAAAAAGATTATTTTCTTAAAAAATTAAAAAAAGTTCTGTTTTTCTATTCTTTTCAGAAAATATCTTTATATATTTTGGTATTATCTTTGCAACTCAATTTTTTCGTATATTTTATATTAACAACATTAATTTTGAATTTGATTTTTTTATATTAATAGCAGTTGCTAATTCATATTTATTTGATTTCTTCGCCGAAAAAGAACTACCTGATTAGTTTTTTCAAGAAAATAAACTACATATAAATTTTAGTTAAATATATATGAATAATTTTCTTTTATTTCGAGCCATCCATTTAAGGTATAAAAAAAAAAAAAGAAAAGTACAACTTAGTTTTCCAGAAAGAATAAATTATATGTAGTTTGAGATTTTTTTAAAGAAGGAATTATTTCCCGTGTGGCGTTTCTTTCGAAGAAAAATCTCATAAGCAGTTTTCTAAATTAGAAGATTTTTACACGGCAGATACTTTGTAGTAAAGATTGCCAATAGTAGATTTTTGTGAAAATGTGCAGTGTCTCCCAACCAGAGAAGAGCCGGAATTTCTTTTATCAAATAGAAGAAAAGTTTTTTTTTCCAGATTTCGATTGAAAAATACTGGTGAAGGTCTGCTCTATTATAGTTCTTTTATAAACCCTGCAGCATTGATAGATAGGAGTCTTTCTGTCTGTTCCTGTAAGTATTTCTTAAAACTGTTTCCGTATTGCACAGTAATTTTGTATAGAGTTATTTTGAGATGAAACTTATATCATGTAAGTAGTAATTCATTAAAAAAATATATAAAAATAGACAATTGGTGCTGTTTTTTTGTTTGTTTTTTTTGTTTTTGTTTTAGTTTTTTTTAATGTTAGATTAACATAATTACTTATTTTGACTAGGCTATACTGGAGATCTGTGTGATAAAGCTGTTGACCCCTGTTCACCGAATCCCTGTTATTATGGAAGCAAATGTGTCAATGATGGCGCTGGTTATAAGTGTAACTGCATCCCAGGTAAGTTAAAATCCGTATTTTATTTTACTTAAGATTTTTAATAATTATAAACTCAACCCACTCCACTACAAGGCAATGTATCCTGATCACGGCACCAATATAAACAGACAATATACCGCAGGGTCCATAATTCTGGTCACGAGACCAATATAAACTCAACCCTCTCCACCCCGGAATCACATATACTGATAACTACTTATATAACATAGCCCAGTCACTGCAAAAATGTATTTCTCGTCGACGCGCTGCTCAATTCAAACCCCGTTATGCAATCTCACTCTCTATACAGCTGTCGGAATGGTGGTACGTTTATAATTCGGAACTGTTCGTCAAGCTTGAAACTCAAAAAGCGTTGTGATTCTTATCGGCTAAAAAAAACAAGTGTTTCTATAACTGATATACCTTAGTAATCTCCACTAGTGACGAATGTTCTGAAAAGATAAGTTGGTCTCTTTTCTGGAACAAAATGTCAGTTTATTATAAGCAGTATAATAACTATTGTATGGTATCTACAGTTATACAAAACAGAATACAAATTCAGAACTGGTTACATTTGCGTCGGTCTTAAATGAACTTTTTGCCACTCAGTGAAATGTTTGAGTCATTCACACATGAATGCATACGTTGTTAAGTTGGCTGCCTGACGCTTATACGCTTTTATCTTGGCCTACTGCTATCAAAACTGCGTCTGTGCTCTGTTTCTCTCAAAAGAAGTAGATCCGTTCTCTTCGCAGTCGAAACACCAACTAATTTGTGAATATATAAATACATCCCAAATCAGCTATTGTCAAATCAAGTCAAAGAGTCATTTCCTTTACACTTAAACACCCAAAACAATTTTTCCAATATTGTCAGCTTAGAGCTGTCTTCCCTTCGAAATCCACAACACGGTTTGACCTCTCCCTATACGGAGTCACAGCTGATCTTCTCAAGAATCAACATGTTCTTTAAGCAAACAAAAAAATCTTATTTTTCACATTAACACAATCCAGACAGCAGTGAAGAAAATTATAAATACAATATTCTTAAAAACAACTTAAACCTTTTACCTTACAATCAGTTAACTTCGTCACATAATGGTCTGTTAGAAATGCACGAATTGTTCGTGATAAACTAATATATATGATGTCTGTATTTTATTTGTTTCGTGGATCCAGAGGCACATAGACAGTGATGTACGCCCCTGGGTAAAAAGGATTGACTTCTCTGGTCATCTAAATATGTATCTCTAAAAATATTGATGTATTTTGGACTATTTATTTCCAGTACTGCAGAGAAACATTACGACCATATTTAGCGGATGATTTTAATGACATATTGATTTTCTGATTCCACTTCAAAGATTAGACTATTTGCTAATATATATATATATAAACAAGATTTGGCTTTAAATTACCCACTAGGGTTGATATATCATAGAATAAAGTAAACCAATTCAAATATTAGGGTTTTGTCAATTGAGCCTTTTGGTTCCCGATTGTCTGACGGCTAAGTTTGCGACAGCGAGAAACAACCTTGAAAGTCATATCCAAAAAAAGCTATTGTTTTTAAATCATAATGATACTTTACTGTTTACTGCCGATAAGATAATTTCTTTCCCAAGAAAAATTTTATTGTTCTTATGGGCGAAGCTGAAATTTTCGATTGGCTTTGTTTACTCTGGCGTTTTAAATTGCCAGTAATTGTATCCAACTCTATAAAGGTGTATTATGAAATGTAAATAGAGGGATCTTATATGCCATCAACTACAGTTGATTGTGGATATTATTATATGGTGTCGAATTGAGTAACAAATTATTCTTACTATTCTGTGAGAAAAAATTCTGAAAAGACATTGTATAGAGCCATCACCGAGGTGTAATCTAACTAATCCAGTAAACAATTACCGTATTTGTAGACAGAATAATTCTCAAATCAAATCGTTAGAAATATCTCTTGGAACGTTTATTTAAAGATGAATTACCTGGTAGACATATTTACCCAACTGCAAAGACTATCAGTACTAGCACGTAGTCTAACTGCATAATCTTGTAATACTGATTGTAAATAGCGAGGGTATAATATAGCAACTTCTCTGAGATAAATTATCACTGTAAGATGGGCTCCAGCACAAATACATGTGGATGAACGAAAAAATTACCCAGTGTCAAGATTTCAGACTACTCCAGGGTAGCAGATCACCTTTTGTGCAAAGAGAGGGAAGTGATGTTTCGGAGTTGGAATCTATCAAGTCCTTAGGTCGTCTTGCGTTTTTATTTCTTTTTCTTTAGGAGGCGGGGGCCTAAAGATATCTAAATGTCACATCCAGCTTGAAGAGGCAAACGCGACTGAGGAATGCGAATAGGTACGACGTCTTGATTCTGGTTATAAGACCGGTGAGCAGCAGAGCTCTAATCTGAGGCAGAGCAGTTCTATTACTTTTGATGGCTAATATGCAAGCTGTTTTTATTATTGTTGCATTTGTTCATTCTTTTAAGTTTTAAAAATTTGAATGAATTCTCCGAAGAAAAAAATGCTGCCTATATCACTGTTAAATCTTTTAATAAAATCTGGTTTTATTTATTTTTAAATTCTTAAATGAAGCGTTTTAAATCATAAATTTTAAATTGTACTTTCAAGCAACTATAATTAACGATAAAAGAAAATACTATTCAAAATTAACAACAGCAACAACAATAATAATGATAATAGTAATAATAATAAATAAAGTTAGCGACCTTAGTCGAGTGCGACCAGAAGGCTCCATTTTCAATAGCTACTACACAGAGGTGTAGCGGAGGGCGCTACTCCTTTTCCTGGGCTGCTCCACTTTACCCTTGATACATACCTTATATTTCTGAGTGTTAAGCAAGGAGGTATCAAGTACCATTTTTAAGTCTTTGGTATGACGTGACCTGGACCATTGACGCACACTCTATCCACTAGGCCAATGAGCCAATACTTAATCATAATAGATGGACAAATAAGTGAAATCTCACACGAGAAGGCTTAGACATAGCTAAGAAAGAAAAACCTTAAGAGAGAAACTAAATCTCTTCTAGTAACAGCATAAAACAATGCCATAAGGATCAACTATGTTAAAGCAAGAATAGATGAGACACAACAAAATAGTAAAAGAGGATTATGTGGTAATAAATACGAATTGATCAATCATATAATAAGCGAATGCATTAAATAAGCGCAAAAAGACTATAAGACTAGATACAACTGAGTGGAAAAGGTGATCTACAAGGAGTTGGGCAAAAAATTTTCTTTTGACAATACAAACAAATGCACGACCCAGAATCCGTCTTGGAGAATGACTCTACAAGAGACCTAAAAAACTACAGAACATGAACATGACAGTGATACCACTTGTGGTTGGTACTTGGAACAACACCTAATAGATTTGGTAAAGGGACTGGAAGTCTTGAAAATAAGAGGACAAGTAGAGACCCTCCAAACTACAACATTATTAAGATCAGCAAGAATACTGAAGAGTCGTGGAAACTAGAGGAAACTTGCTGTCACTCAAACTCCAGTGAGAATCCATCAGCTAACGCTGGTGTGAGAAACTCTCAAAGGAGTAAAATAATCTAAATAATTATAATAATATATATTAACATTGCACGTGTGTAAAAATAATGAACGCCGATAAATCAGACTAAGGATAGGAGTGATTTAGTTTTTTGTAAGACCAATATCTTTCGAAGCTCAACATTTAAAGTAAATAATATGAATAAGCAGGTTTCCCTGTTACAAAAGGGGAATTCGAATTTGAGTCTCACCGAGAGTTTATTCTTTATTATTGTCTCTAATACGTTCTGTTCCTGAATGAAGAATAAATAACGAGCTAAGTTACGATAAAATAGCAATTGAAGATGAAAAGATAAAAGAAAATGCAAGAAAAAAGAGAATTGAATGATTTAGGCTACTATAATACTAATCACTATCGCAGCTTAGTTGATAAAGCAGCTGGTACGGAAACCAGATTTCTAGTCTACTAAGTCAAAGAAAGTCTTATTTTGTGTTTCATTTTTTTTTTTTTTTCCTTAGGTACAAATGGTCGGAACTGTGAAGACATCCTAGTAAATTGCAAAAATGATACTTGCAAAAACAATGGAATCTGTCGAAATAAAATCAATGCTACACAATGTTATTGTTTACCGGGTTTCGACGGAGAATTGTATGTTATATTTTATTGACTATTTTTGCATCGTTCTTTGATTTTTTAAAATTTCATTTTTTACTTGAAAAAGTGACACTTTTGTGCAATGTTAGAGAAATCTTCGAAACGTTTTTCAAATTATTCATTTGTTTATTGTTTTCTTGTAAGTACTTGTTAACATATCTTAAGAAAATTAATTTTCTTTTGTTGATGGAAATCATGATCGTTGATGAAACACACATTAGACACTATTTACTCTTCATGATTTGAGGGTAAAGTGCAACAGGTACTAATTTAACATAGCATCTTCAATAAATAAACACACACACACACATATATATATATATATATATAGAGAGAGAGAGAGAGGGGAGAAGGAAGTCAGAATTCACACTCCGTCGCAGTGTTAGTAGGAGGTCTTACTCTTCTATAGAGGATTCAGTCAAAGCGTATTTAGATTGCAGATTTTCTTGTAGTCATGATAACAGACAAGAATTTGGAGTTGAAGTTTTTTGGGTTTTCTTGTTCACGAAATGTCATTAATGAGGATGAAGGCTGTTTAATAACAAACCGAAATATTTCATGTTACAGTTCGAGTAAGTGTACTTTCAACCTTCGTTAGTCATTGTCAAAAATGTGGCAATGTACACGTCATAGACTGTGATATGTCTAATGTGATCAATAAATATTTAGAAGGAGAGGATTTGTCGTCTGCAGTTGACGTCCCATATTAACACGCAGTCCGTGTGCACTCGAATACGACGTCAACTCTACGCGATAAACTCTCTCAGTCATAATATTCATTGATCACCAAAAATATCTCATAATAATGTTGTGGTCGCACCCACCTCCAAGACAATGACCAACGAAATTCGAAAGTACATGTACTTGGACCTTTAGCATCAGAGATTTCGGGCAATTATAAAATAGCCTTCATCTTCATTTGTAAAACATCGTGAATAAGCGGTTAATAAAAACTCAACTTTAAATCCTTGTCTATTATAACTAATAAAATATGCAATCACACGGACACACACACACACACATATATATATATATATATATATACAATCTTAGAGCTCTTCAGATTTGCACCTCCAAATTTTTTAATTATGAATAAAATTCATAATTAAAAAATTTGGAGGTGCAAATCCTATTTTGAAAATTCCTTTGCACATCTTAAATAGCCTAAATATACTAGAATAAAAGCTCTCAAAATTCACGAAAGTAAACGTTTTCCCAAAATTTCTAGCAATAATTTTCCAAGAATAACTTATTACATAGATATATTATTTTTTTAAAATAATTCAACAAGAAACACCATCGAAAAACTTAAACTTGCAATAAAAACAGTTACTAGTTCTTCAAAGATAATTATATATATATATATATATATATATATATATATATATATAATAAAAATCATGTTTGTATCGGTTTAATTTTCCCACCGATTATTTCTATGACTATAATTTGGTTAGTAAAAATATTTTTCTCAGTCCATAACGGAAGCCTAATCACGCTGGGAAAAACAGGTATCGATTTCTTTTCATCCCATCAGCTGTGGATAAAATAGTAAGGCAGACTAAGCCATCCATCGTTGATAGAGCAACCAATCTAGGTGAACTCTGAATTTAAAACCAAGACAGTTTTTGTTTGAAGAATCTATCGCACACAGTGTTACGTGGTGCCTGCAATAAGTTTCCAGACTTTTTTGTACAGGTATTCAAAATTGTCGTAGACTCTTGAAAATTCACTATGTTATTGCTACACATCTCATGAGATGACTGACCAATTATTATGATTTCAGGTTCAAATGAACAGCTACAGCAGCAATTGGAATACACCCTGCTAAAGCCTGAATGTCACAGCTGGTGAACTTCAAAAATGCAATCTGGTCGTGAGGACACTTTAGAAGAACGATATGCAATAAAATTCTGTTTTAAACTTGGAAAAAATGATGCCGTATGGAATGCTTCAAACTGCTTTTGGAGCATCTTGCATGAATCGAGCATCAGTTTTTGAGTGGCATAACAGATTCAAGGAAGGCAGGGTGTCTGTGAGGGATGATGAGAGGTGTGGGAGGAGTAAGGAAGTCAATACACCAGAGTTGATTGGCCAAAGGGTTAGGGTTAGGGTTACTATGTTAAGGTTTTAAAGGAGTTCAGGAAAAGATTCCTAGGGAAGAGGCTAGCACTATTCATATCAGGTTAGTGGCATTTCCACAAGGACAATGCACCAGTCAACAACTTCATCCTTGTCACAGACTATTTGAGCAAGATGGGCACCAAGACAGTTCCTCACCCTCCCTATAGTCCAGACCTTGCTCCCTGTGACTTTTGGTTATTCCCTAAGCTCAGATGCTGTCGTCATGAAACAATTGAGGAGATGAAAGAGGCTGTGACGAAGGTCACTGACACGCTCACACAAGAGGCCTTCTATGGAGCCTTCCAGAAGTTGTTAGAACGGTACAACAAGTGCATTGCAGCCGGAGGAGATTACTTCGAAGGGGACTAGAATTTCATGTGTGTACTATCAATAAAAGTGCCCTTACGAAAAAAGTCTGGAAACTTATTTAATGATCCTCGTACGCCGTTCTTCAATTGCCAGCTCATCTAAAAAGTGTGGGACTGGTCGTACACAAGACATTTTATAAAATCACCTGTTTAATTCATTTGCTAAGTTTCAGCTTCGTTGTTAGTTGTCATTGTTATATCATAGTATGATTCAAACAAGAAGATTTTCAACATTTTCTGATTTTATTTTTGAATTGAAACCGTTGTAGAAATAATTGCACATGCTTGTGATATAGTTTTACTTTAATGTAAAAAATGAAATCGTAGCTACGATAAAAAATCTCGTCGAATTTCATCATGAAATTAAAAATCTAAAATAGATTAATTTTTTAAATTTTCAGTTGCCAAAATGTGTCATATCCTTGCACTAAAAATCCATGCCAAAATGGCATCTGTCATAATCTCGGCACAGAAAACTTCAAATGTGATTGCAAACCAGGATTCAAAGGAGAAAAATGCGATGAACAAATTGGTAAGTATCTGGCTGTAGTAGAATTTAAGTGAGACTAGGGTTAATATTTGGTTTGTGAACCACTGTAAATGATCTTCATTTTTTTCGAAAATTTTTCCTTTTAGAGAAACAATTCTGGTTTGAAGTGTAAAAATTAAATGTCAATTTACGTATTATGCAGAACTAGACCCTGACGTCTCCCTTTCTCTCGCTAATCTGTGTTAAATTTTCAACATGAACCTAATGCTAATATTCTGTTCGAGTTTTGTCAAAATGCTTTTCGACTAAACGATCGTAAAGCCTAGATAACCGCTTGTCACCTTACTTAACTTTTAAGACTGTATATTAAATGTTATTTCTCTCTTTTCTTTTTTGACAGATAATTGTGCCAGTTCTCCGTGTCTTTTCAACAGTACTTGCAGCAATTTAGTCAATGACTTTTCTTGCAAGTGTATATTGGGTTATAGCGGTAAAACTTGCAACCAACGAAAAGATTTGTGCAGCAACGTCAACTGCAGTATGGGCACTTGTATACCGAATATTTTACAAAATACTTACACCTGCAGCTGTGACGTGGGATACACGTATAGTAAGTATTTTTCAGATAATTACCTATTTCTCACCAGCGATACTTATTGATGTTTTAGACCGGCTAAAAGCAAAGATTTTGAATCTTAATCTCCAAGTAGGAAATTTCTTATTTGGAAGATTGATGCAGCACAATCTTTCTAATTTGATTTAAATTTGTCTCGTAGTAAGTTAGACTTACTAATTGTATAGCTACAGAGGTGCTGATGGTATAATGATCATCTTTGTAGAAAATATACAGAGCGACCCAGGTTCAAACCTGCCAGAGGCTGTTTACGTTTCACTTTGTTGTAGTGTCTTTTAGAAATGTAGGAATTTGTTTTTTCTTCCGCAAGCTATGGGTAAAAACTAGGTAGATTGGTATCTCTAGTCTTGGTAACGACAATATGTCAAGAAGAAGGAAAACTCCTTTCCGGCATAACAGAGTAATTTGCCGCGGTGATTGATAAGAAATTGGAGTCTCTAAAGAAGTCCAATGTTTGCTTCAGTTTCCCTCTGGTAACTCATACAAGGACGCTGATGCCAAATTTTATAGCTCCTTTCCCTTCCTTTTCACAGTATCGGTATCATCTAGAGAGACATGCAATCAATGAAATTGTCAGTATTCCATACAATTTTTGCCTAAAGCTGTGACAAGACCCAAGAGCAAATCCATTAGGTCGGATGCCAAAAAGATAGTGTAATTCTACAATGGAAGCTTCAGTTGATTTCCACGGTGACTCTATTAAATACAGGGCTTGCAATAATACAGTTAGAGCAAGTTTTCAGCTACGAACAGTATTTGTTCACATGGTTACCACCAATGCCCATTTATGTCAGCGATAAACGACAGCTTGCAAGCCATAGTCCTAAAAGTCTACGCCACTCCAAAAACTGTAGTTTTAATTGTGTAATATAATGGCCGAGGGATTTCGTTTTATGCCTTTGGCTCAGTGCATGGATTAGCTAGGTGCAACATGAACGCAGGTGTTCGCGTGCGTGCGGCGGACGTGTCATTCAGAGATGTCAAAATAAAAATCCCAGATAGAGGGATGTGAATGGAGTCATGCACCGGAAGCGCGCGGAGGATTTGGGGAGATTTGAAAAAGTCAGTTTGTTGAGTTGAGAACTTGACACCGAACGAGAAGGGTCGACTTTCGGGGCTCGCTGAAGCGAGACAAATTTGCGTGCTACGGGCGCCGCACGAGATGGGAGTGGGGAGATGAAAAAGTCATCATAGAAAGATGGTGCATCTCTCTTCCTTCTATCGAAGAACCTTTAAACTCAAAGGTAATAAAAATTTTCGTACCTGAACTAAGAATTCGTAAGTGTTTTTCATGTTTCGGGATTTCTATATTCTATGTATATATGTTATGAACATTCTATGCGCGTTTCACATATCCGTATCATGGGTATGGTACAATTGCAGCTCGTAGTGATGATGGCAAGAACTAGAAAACATTAAGTCTTGTTATGGTTTAGCGAGTCATGACAGATCTGAATTTGCTACGTTTATTCTGTTCTTGTGAGAGCAACCGTTGAAGCCACGGGACACAAACTTTGCAATAGAAGTTCACCAATTGTCTTGGTAAAAACTGGCAAATTTTTGCATTTTCATTTACATATGGTCTGAACAAAACAACAAATGAATCAAAATTTACAAGTACTGGATCCGGCAGATCTGAAATGTAAATTTTAAAAATGCAACATAGATCCTATTTAAAATTTCATTTTACTATAAGAGTGAGAATATTTGTCATTGGTTTTTGTTATTGAATATACTGTCGTCTATATGCTTACCCTCACTAAGTATACTCTTCTGAAGTATTGCCCTAAAGTTCTGTTTGTTGTATTATGTATAAAATATTTCAGTTCGTCAGCTATCTTCAGCCAACGTTAAAAGTCTTGAACCTTCAGGTAATCTCCAGTGAAGTAATCACAATGAGGCAGACCCGGTGAGCAAGCCGGCCACGAGATATTTTTATACGATTATGCCCGCTGAGATAGCATGGCCTCAGCTGCTCACTCACTGCTGGCAATACTTGATTGATAGCAATATCAAATCCGAATCCAATACTAAAGTTATATATAGAGTAACCAGAATGTTTAATAATTTCAAGAAACTTTTCAGCACTGAATAGACAAAAGTTAACATTTCATTACCTTGGTTACAAAAGCAAGGTTTTATAAAGGTTGACATGCTAGTAAACAAAGAAATTAAAAGCAAAGTTTGAAGAGAAAATAAGTATTTTCCATTTACTTTACGGATGAGCAATTGGAGAATAACTCTTTCTGCTCAAGAACAAGAAAAAGAATTTTGTTTCATTGTATTTTCTGCGTAATCAAATAATCAATTTATTCTAAAATATTGAATTTCTTTTCAATTCTACTCTTATTTGCTTCTGGTCTTTCTGGTCTGGCTACCCAAACCGCTCGACTTCCTTAACATCATTCGTTGTTCGTGTCTGTACTTACAACTTTTTCATTCACTTACAGGTGATTTTTGTCAGTTCTCCATTAAAACAAGCAATGAAACAGATATTAATTTTTATGATAAATCTGTGAATATTTCCAGCAAGACTTGTATATCTAAATGCTCAAAGGATTCTCAGTGCAAATCTGCTGCTTACGATGAAATGAATAAAACCTGCTATTTCTATAAAACGGAAACTGATGCCTGCTGCAAAGTCTTCACAAAAGAATGCCGAAAACCTTTAGGTAATCATTTTTTTTGTCTCGTTTTGAAGACGAAACTTTTTTCTCTCTAACCTTTTTCTCATTTTCGATTTTTTCTTCTCACCTCTCTTACTTTATTTTCTGTTCTTTTTTCGATTTTTTCTTTCTTTGTTTTCTTTTGTTCTTTTTTTTTCATTTTATCCTTCTGTGTGTGTGTGTGTGTGTGTGTGTGTGATAGAGAGAGTTTTAGTTGCTTTTCTCTAAATTTATGTTTTGTTAGTTTGCTTTTTTGTTCTTTCTGTATAAATTTCACGTCAAATTTTCTGTGTATATTAATTACTTATAAAAACTGAAACAGGATTTCATTTAGACGTCAAATAACGTACAACACAATTTTGTCTTCTGAATGTATTATATTCAAATAATGAAACTGTATACAATAAACAATATGTTTGCACCTTTCGGGTGTTAAATAAATTGTTTAACAACTCCTTGTGAGTCATTTTATACCTAAATTTTCTTAATTTGTTAAGATTTATGGTCAATGTTCCATTGCATTTTTTGAAAATTGCTCTTTTTCATTTGTCTATAATCATTTATTTGTTTACAATACAAAGAATTTCTAATACAAATAATTTGCACTCAGTTGTATGGTTTCAAATATTCTTATCAAATCCTAATAATCTATACACTATACACAATCATACTCATATAGGTCCACGTATTCCTACAGATTGGACCCTAACAAAGTGAACTTAGGAGTAATAGCAGTGAAAAAGGTTACTATACACTCCCCAGAGATTTAGAACTGATGCCTAAACATTGGATGAAGTTTAGTGTCATATCCATGATACTCGTTTTGGGGGCGTGGGGGTATTATTCAGCTGCAGGAGGTACAGTCAATGTATTCTAAGCCCCATCGACAGGGCTGCCTTTCCGATGTAAAGAATTATTTTATTTGGAGAGCAGCCATTTCTAATAGAAGTTTCTTCCCCCCAAAAGGCTTAAAAAGCAAAAAAAAAAAAAAAAAAAAAAACCTCTAAACACTTATAAGTATGTCTGTATGTTTGGAATGGTACATTTACCATCTGTATTTGTAATTTGCCCTTCAGCTGCGGTGAAAGCTGGCAAAGCTTCATGAAAATATAGCAGTAAACTAGCAATTATTTATCTGGGAAATAATTTCTTGTAGTTTGAATTTTATGCTGCGTGTTGAAGTGTATTACTGTCAAACATAGAAAGTATGATTAGAATTCACAAGAAAAGAATTTGCTTCTATTTAGGTATAATACTTGATTTCACTATGAAGGAAATCTTTTTTATGTAGTTTGTTCCTATAATTTTTTTCTGACCTTCTATCTTGTATTCCTTTTGGGAGAATTTACTGCATTCACTTTTTGTGTGATTAATGGCTTCAGTTGTCACCACATAACCTACACTTGTTATTCTCTCGTGCATTATCAGTTTTTGCTTTGATTTTGTGTTACAATCAATGGATTTTTACTTCTGGTAGGGTTTGTCCTCTTGCTGTTAGTTTCATTCTTCAGTTTTGTATAAGTCTCGTGATCAAGTTGTTTATTATTATTATTATTATTATTATTATTGTTGTTGTTGTTGTTGTTTACTCCTAGAGAGTTTTTCACATCAGCGTTAGCTGATGGTCTTTCACTGGAGTTTGAGTGACAGCAAGTCTCCTCAAGTCTCCAAGAATTTTCTCAGTATTCTGGCCTATCTCAATAATGCAGCAGTTTGGATTGTCTCTACCTGTCCTGATATTTCCGAGTACTCCAGTCCCTTTACCAAACATTCGCTGGCTGTGCTAAGAGCACCAATTACAATTGGTAAAATCGTCACTTTCATGTTCCAGTTTTGTCAGTTCCCTTACAAGGTCTTCTTTGAAGAGGAAAAGGCTTTAACTTTTATACATCAATCCCTATCATATTCGTTACCTATATTGATAGATACAGAGAGAGAGAGAGAGAGAGAGAGAGATAGAGAGATAGAGAGAGTGGGGGGGTAGGACTTCTAGCTTTTTCAAATAATGTATGTTTTATTGGAAAGGTAAGTTTAAAAGAACCGTAAGATGAATCTAATCATCCATGTACTGAAATAAAAGTGAAACTAGGTGTTAACATTAGTACAATAAAAATGGTAAAACAGGCGATTTAACAAACACGCCAGTTGAAATAGCAGGCGTACAAGCAACATTTATTCAAACTGTTCATTCTTTAGAAGAGTTTAGTCGACTACAGGAAAGTAGTTATGAAGAAACAAAAACAATGGATGAACTTAAGAGATAAAGTCATAAAATAGTAATAATAATAAAGTCGGATATTAGTAAAAGGGGTGGGTCTTAATGAAATACACCATAAAATATTGATATATTATTTTCAAATAAATGTTTTATCGATTCAATGGGTAAATTGTTTGAAATTGTAAATTGTAAGAAATGATTCTATATATTTAGAAAAGATTAATTGTAATATCACTACATTTTCCCTAACATGAATCTTGCGTAAGATTTTGGAAAAAACTTGATTAGAAATCTCATTTAAAATCTTATAGGGATAATATAAATTCTAATCGGCATAGTTTCTTCAATGGTAAATCAATATTATCTAAATTATTTGAAAGTATTGATATTGTTAATGAATATTCAACGGAAGAGGATAATGTGGATATCGTATATTTGGATTTAGCTAGTCATTTGATATGATATCTCATTATGGTTTACTAGTGAAAATCAATTATTTCTATAAAAAAATAATAAATATTTTTAGATACTTTTTAACGGATAGGATTAAGAAAGAAAAACTGATAACAGTTATTCTGAAACACAGTATTTGAACAGCCAACATTGGTGGGATACTGATCGGTTCCTCATGTCGGCTATTAAGGGAGTACCTGCTGATCATGATACTCAAATCAATCACTTGAGTCCCACGTTTGACTGTATTTATCAATATCATTTTTCATGGGTAGTATATTGTAGTTATACAAAAACCAGTGGGTGATTAATATCTGTTTCTGTCTCAGATGTGTCCCGGAATTCTTCCTTGGAAGAATACCACTAGTGGATTAAAAAGGAAAAAACATTCCTTCTAATTTAGAATTTTTATTTCTCCTGAATTTTGTACTCATCAATATAATGGCTAATAACATCCTGGAGAGAATTTAAAAGTGTTTATTATTATTTTACTCTTTGAAAGATGTTCACACCGGCCCTAACCGTTAGTTTCAATAAAGTCTGAGAGACAAGTTTCCTCAGTCTTCAGATACGAGGACCATTAAATAGGTTTCCAGATTTTTTTCATAGGGACACTTTATTGATAGTACACACATGAAACTCTAGTTCCCTTCGAACTAATCTCCTCTGGCTGCAATGCACTTGTTGTACCGTTCTAACAACTTCTGGAAGGCCCCATAGAAGACCTCTTGTGTGAGCGTGTCAATGACCTTCGTCACAGCCTCTTTCATTTTCTCAATTGTCTCATAACGACAGCATCTGAGCTTAGGGAATAACCAAAAGTCACAGGGAACAAGGTTTGGACTATAGGGAGGGTGAGGAACTGTCTTGGTGCCCATCTTGGTCAAATAATCAGTGACAAGGATGGAGTCGTGGACTGGTGCATTGTCCTGGTGGAAATGCCACTGACCCGTTTTGAAGAGTGCTGGCCTCCTCCGACAGAATCTCTTCTTGAACTCCCTTAAAACCTCAACATAGTAACCCTAACCCTAACCTTTTGGCCAATCAACTCTGGTGTATTGACTTCCTTAAACTTGAAATCATAATAATTGGTCAGATATCTCATGATATGTATAGCAATAACATCGTGAATTTTCAAGAGTCTACGACAATTTCAAATGCCTGTAAATAAAAAGTATGGAACCTTATTGAAGGCACCACGTAGCCCAGTCGGCTCGGGTTGTAGGATTCACGGGCTGCATCTCTGCAGAAGGGTAAAACATTTCTGTGTGAAAGGAAAGTGCTGATATAATGGCTGATAAACAAATAACAGAGTTAAATACATATCATATTCTTCATTTGAGAAAACTGTTTTTGATGGTGAGGCTTCAGTCTTGGAGCAATACTTGAAACTGTGTGAGAATAAAATGAGTGACTCGTTTAAAAATGTTAACAACAAAATGTGTTTAGATATTTATTTGATATATATATATATATATATATATATATATATATATATATATATATATATATGTTGTCTACATTGTTCATCAGTTTATCCAGTGATTTTTATCAGATTCTTGGAGGCTGTTTCAAGGGCTCCAACTGCAGTAAGGCTTATTGTCACTTTCATATTACATAACTTCTTCTGCTCTCTGGCAAGGTCCTGTTATTTATCCAGTCTTGCTCTCTCTTTTTTTACTCTGTGATCTACTAGAACGGCAAAATTCATTAGATGACAAGTTAATACTATTTCTGGTTTTCTGACTTGGATTGGATGATTTGTTTGTATCTCAAAATCACATAGAATTTCATGTTTCTTACTTTCAAGAGCATATTATTGTTATTACTATTATTATTTTGTTGGTTGGTTGGTTGGTTGGGTTTTATGACAGATCAACCTTTGTAGGTTATTTAACGCCAAATCCATTTTATGTGAATAACTAGTTCCATTTCAGTTTAGCATGAGTACAGTCTAATTGTCAAAAACATTTCTATTTCAAAGTATTCGAGTATTTATTTGTAACAATTCAGTTAAGTGAAAGTACAGTTTCAATGACAAAAACAGTCCAATTTCAAATAATTCAGTTTAGCATCAGCACGCATTTTAAATGTAAGTACAGTTTGATTGTGAAAAACATTTCTATTTCGAGCTATTCAGTTCTAATTCAGCTAACTCAGTTTAGTATAAGTACAGATTTTGTTTACACACAGTTACATGTCGAAACAGTTCCATGTCAAACAATTCAGTTTTGTGTAAATACAGTTTCAATGTCAAAAACAGCTCTATTTGAAATAATTCAGTTTAGCATAACTACGCAGTTCAAATGTAAGTACGGTTTAATTGTCAAAAACATTTCTATTTCAAGCTATTCAGTTTAATCAAACAATTCAGTTTAGCATAAGTATGCCGTTAGTTCTATTTAACCCATAGATAGGACCCTGTCAGGTGCTACCACACCGGGCCAGAGTGGACCTGGGAGCAATGTCAATGAAGGGGTGCTCAATATTCCCCAAAGCCCCAGCATTACGGGGACCTCACCACCAGACTGTTTAGTGTCATATTATCAGGACGCTCATTGGGGGTCTTACCCCTCTGCAGAGGTGCAGTCAGTGTATTATACAGCCACAACCGACTGGGCAATACACAGAGTTAATGTCATAACAGTTTTATTTCAGATAATTCGGTTTAGCATAAGTACACAGTTTAGATGTCAAAACAGTTCTATTTCGAGCAATTCAGTGTAGCATTAGTTCGCTGTTTTAATGTCAAAACAGTTCTATTTTAAACAATTCAGTTCAGGATAAATAGACAGTTTAAATGCATAAAAACAGTAAACGCCAACCACCGTTTAGTTCTATTTAACCTATAGATAGGACCCTTATCTAGTGCTACCACTCCGGGTCAGAGTGGACCTGGGAGCGATGTCAATAAAGGGGTACTCCGCATTCCCAAAAGCTCCAGCATTTCTGGAACCTCCCCATCAGATTGTTTAATGTCATATCCAGGACACTCGTTGGAGGGGGTCTTACCCCTCTGCAGAGAAGCAGTCGGTGTATTCTAAAGCCCCAGCCGACTGGGCAATGTTGTTGTTGCGATTTTATCTAATTAAAGTTTTCACACCAGTACTATTCAATTATTTTTGATATTGTTATGATTATTTCTTTTCAGATAATTTCTGGACACCATGGTACAGTATAGAGGATTCTGTCGAACCTCAAGCAGTGCGTTATAAGATAAAGAATGTAAGTATCAGTTTCAAATTAGTTATAATAAATACGCCACCAATTTTAGAGAAATTGATGATTTTGAAAGATTTTAGGAATGTATGTTTATCATTGTGAGATAGAAAAGTGCTGACATTAAGGCTACATAAGAATTCATACGGTTTTTCTACCACATAATGCCTGATAAACCAATAACTGAGTTAAAAGCGCATCATATTTTTCCTTTGAAAAATACTATAGAATTAAGAAATATGTCGAGAAATCTTCGGACAGTAAATTCTCAATGGATGCCTTCATACTTTTTATGGAGTATTCATTTTAATGGGGATTCAATAAACCAAAGACTTGCACACAGTTGGTTCGTCGTAGAATTATTTGAATCCTCACATAATTTACATAGATCATCACTGTTTTTTTCAGGGCTCATTGTTTCCCTTCGCGTCTCGTCCGATCAGTTATTTCCATGGATCATTTGTTATTTTTCCTAATAATTTGGAAGGAAACATTTTTAAAATAAAATAATAAAAAAGTATTGAAAATTTTTATTAAAAATGAGATAATCTATTGGTTTTTTGCAAGATTTTTAAAAACAGAATTTTTTTTCTAAAAAAAAAAAAAAAGAATCAGTTCAAGAGTAGAAAGACAAAATCAGTAGCAAAGGTTTCATTATTTCTACAATTTTCAGTTTTGCATTATTGAAGGTTAAATATACAATATGTGAAAGGTCATTGAATATTTTGGATAGATTGTCTGTTAACACAACATAAACTTCTAAGAAGCTATGATATTCTATTAATTCTAGAAACCCTTCAATACATAGGAAAATTCCTTGCTTTTAACAATTTTTATTCTATCATTTTTCTTAAGGATATACACAACCAGTTCTTATATCAGAATATTCTATTATGTTTCTTCTTACTCATAACATAACTATCTTGAGGATAAAATGAATTCATACTTTCACCTCACCAATCGATTTCCAGTCAAAACTAGTTTTTTATTCTTATAATACGATATTTATATATAATTTGTATTATATTCAAGAGCCATTCAATGAATAATAGGATTTAAAAAAACAACAAAATATCATTTTCCATAAAAGTAAACTCTGCATTGTTTGGAATTAGTTTATAGCAAAGATGATTCGATTCTCTCAAAAACATTTCTTTAAAGAATATTCAAAATTGTGGCAAATCAGAGTTGACCGTTTGAACAGAGGTCCATCAAATCGTTGGTGGCTGAGAAGTGCAAAGTGAAATCTTCAAAAGAATATGAGATGTGTACGTAGAAGCATATTTTAATAAAAGAAAATGTCTAAACACGGGCTAAACTGAGTTAAAAAGATAGTCCATGGAATGGCAGCAAACTGACTCTCCGACCAAGAAAAATTTCCGAGTGCAGTGGTTAGTAAAAAAAATGTCATTCTGACAGTTTTTTGAGACAAAAAAAAATTACTATTGATTTCCTAGATAAAGGTGTAACTGTAAACAATGCTTCCTACTAGCATCTCTTTTGGCAAAAATCACTTAATTATTTGTGTGTGTGTGTGTGTGTGTGTGTGTGTGTGTGTGTGTGTGTGTGTGTGTGTGTGTGTGCGCGCGCGCATGCGCGCACAATAGTCATTTGAACTTGAACCATATAGAATATATTCGATTTTCCACTCGAATTTGATGCGGTCATTATATCAGATAATTCAAATTTATCATCATTGTCTCTTCATTATTAAGCTTTTGTACACTGAATTTTGGACCTGAATTCTACTTCTAGTTTATTATCTCGTCAGATTAATCAAAATCTCACATTTTTATGCTTTAGTGATTTGTATTAGTGAATACAACAAAAGATTATACGACGAAGCAACATTTTTATGTAACATTCGCTCATGTGATGGGAAAAAAACATAAAATTATAATATATAATCTAACGAAAAGGTTATGCAGATTATATACAAGCATTACACTATTTTATATAAAGGAATTAAGGATCTGAATTTTAGGAATCCACCAGAGGTGCTGTATCCAAAATTCCGAAGATCCCAAGGGACGAATGCATTTAATTAATTTACGCGGTGGAAATTATTTCGTGCAAATATTAAAAGCATTACGCATACTTTGTTTTTATGTAGAATTATATCTTTAATGAAGCCAAGAGAGGTAACCGATGAGAACAGACTTTGTTAGTATGTAAAATTGTAACTTTAATGAAGATGCGAGTGGTAACCAATGAGAATAGACTTTGTATTTATTCATTATGCAGTAATTGAACCTCTGTACTTTTTCGAATTTCAGATTGGCATTGATGTTTGTAATGGTCAGCTAACGACAGTGACACAATGCAAATCCAAGAAAGACAAAAATGATAAGATGCGTCAAGATAAATACGCCATGTCTCTTGATTTAAATACACCCTGTGTCGTTGAAAATCTTGATTGCAAAAATGGGAATGAAAGCGCTTGTTCACTGTACCAAATCAGGTTCCAGTGTGCAGTTAGCAAAGGTGAGAATGAATACAATGATTACAGACACAAAACTAACACAATTCATCTATATATTAGTAAAACTTTCATTGTGTTTGTGATTAAACCAAGCAAAAAATAGAAAATAAAAAAAAACACAGCAAGATTTTTTTTAATTCTCTGAATCAGAGAATAAAACTATTTTCGGTCCAAATTGTAATTTTGTTGGGTCTTCGTTTGCGTTGGAATCTTTTTTAATCATCCTAATTCTCCATGTAATAGAAATAACTATGAAATTTTAATTGAAAGCTTTAACGACATCCTAAAAAGAAGCTCGATATTATCTTCAACCGGTGTTACGACGGAAACCCAAAGCGTTTACGGATCGTCTAGTTGATTTATTTCTCTCCTGTGAGATTAATTATAGAAAGTAAAATGTGTCGAAAAATTTATTGTCAGAGATCTCTGCACAAAAGATTTAAATTATCGAGGTAAATAAAGGAATAGAATCTGCCTGTTTCGTTGGGTACCTTAACATTTTTTCAGCAAAAAATAATACCCGTAGGCATAAAGAAAAAAGTCAACTTTGTAATGATTACTTACCCATTTTTTAGGAAAGGTGTTTGGTGTAATTGATTATCGTCAATGGAAATGGACAAGGCTGTTTGCGTTTCAGTTCACGCTAATGTTCTTTAGAAAAGGCATAAATTCATCTTACCCCCACCTCCCAGCAATGGATAAATAGTTGGGCTGACTGGACTCTTTACTCTTTATTAGGAAAATAAATAAAAAAGGAAAACTCTGAATTCAAACCGGCTATATCCGCTTAAAAATTGACTTTGTGTCACATTCTGTCCATGGCGTAAGGTTTAGGTAAATTCTTATTTACTTATTAAAAAAACTGTTATATAGTAGGAAAGGAAAAGTGATGCAATCATACATCCACATATAAGCGTATATATAAAAAAAGATAAAATTCTTTAACTCAGTTCTGTAAGAAAAGACATATAAGATTGGAGACAAGATATAAAATAATCGAGCAACATGAAAACGGTTCCACTGTTAAAGAAATTCGTTATGTCAGTTTCAACTGATATAATATACTGGTCTACATTCTCTTTTACCAAATCAGCAACAGCTGAACGCTTTGCATACCAACTGACTGTATGAATTCTGCGGATCTGAGGTACAGATTTTTAAGGTCGAATATCTCCTTACAAGATTCAAATATCTATTACAATATAAATTCACTGAGCCCCGCTAAATTTTTGTACTATACGTTAAACTTAATAAAGATATCTAAAATTTTGAACATAATTTTCAATGTGTAAGCAATGCGTTCCTTGCCTCGAGGAATAAAATTTAGCACTTTTACAAAATGATAAATAATCCTCCTTCAATTAGAAACTTTATCGCTCTTCTTTTCAATAACAAAAAGATTAATAAATTTAATTTAGAATTCTTTTATTTACTTTTATTTCAGTAATGCAAAATAACCAATGTGAAAAAAAATCCGCGTGTTATGATATCCACTGCGAAAATGGAGGTAAATGCTTCGAACCTACAAGCTCATGTGTCTGTCCGCAAAAATTCAGTGTCCCGTTGTGTCGTGTCGAAAAGGATTTTTGCTTAGGAAACTCGTGTGGTAATGGTACTTGTATCAGTACTCAAGGCAAAGCTGTCTGTCATTGTTATGATGGATTTGAAGGTGAGTGAAAATGTACGAATTTAGTTTTACCCACTTTCCAAATCAGAAAACATGCCCTGTTAATTATAATATAGGGTTGAATAAAAGAAAAAAGCATAATTTCAGAAAAATTGAAAATTTAATTTCAGCAAAGCCTATTTCGTAGTTAAGTGTCGCTTAGTCAGGCACAAGACTTAGGAAATCCAGTGGATCGCAATCACAAGACTTAGGGAATCCAGTGGATCGCAATCACTCCACAAGGGAATTGGTTGTTTGGCTTCATGACGTGTCAACCATTATCGGGTTAATTAATGAGGAATTCAGTTTCCATTTCAAGTAATTATAGGATTTCAAGTAACGAATGATTTGAATCATTTCTAAACAAGTTGAGCTTCAAACAAATATTCTTAATGCGAATAATTTATACGCCTGGTTTACATGGTTTCAAGTAACTATTCCTATTTAATAATAATGATTATTTATTTTCTCACAGTTACTAGATTTCAAGTATTCCTATCTAATATCAATTATTTTTAAACAATATCCACTTGGCCCTTAAATGATATCCTAACAGTTACTACGACTTGGAGTCTGACCAAATCTGGCAATGAAGGGATATTCTACATTCCCCAGATCACCAGAGCTGAAACTTCCCTACCGAATGCAGTTTAGTATTATGCCCAGGACTCTCTCTTTTTCTTTTTGGGTGGGCTTACCCCTCTGCAAGCGATGCAGTTTGGGTGAGATATCGAAATGCTTCATGTGATAAGCTTTCAAGTTCATCGCACTACTGAAGGTGTCCAGAAGTATATATTGTGTATGGACGTCCATGCTAAATACTGGTTTACTGAAGAAGCTCGTTTTGTTTTTGTTTTGTTTCTTTTCAAATAATATGCGGCGTGGCTTTCACTCATCAAAAGTGCGTCATATATACCAGGAGGCCGGGTCAAACAGCGGCGGGCATGACGTATACATCCTTTCGACATTCTATGCGCGTGGCTCGTGGAAATATTTATTTTTCAAGATTTGTTTACAAATACATATTAGTCTCGGTGTTTCGTTCTACAATATCGTTTCTTTCAACAAGTCTATGATTGTTTGTCAGCAATATTTTCGCTTTATTTATTCTGTTTCATTAATATTTTTAAAAATTGGTGGAGGAAGACACAATTATTTAGAATACATAAATAGAAGAAAAACCTTTTTTTCATACAAAAGGCCCGAAGTGCACAAATATCGACGACTGTAAAACCAACCCTTGTAATGCAAAAGGAACAGAAGATTCAGGATGTCAAGATTTGATTGGTGATTACTATTGTCCATGTAAAACCGGATACAAAGGCAAGAACTGTTCGGTAAGTAATCTCATCTTCTCTCACTTTATAATTTCTTTCTGTCTCTCTGTCATATCGTCAAAATCTTGGTTTGGTTTAATTTGGTTTTATGGCACATCAACAATTGTAGGTTATTTAATGCCAAATCCATTTTTATACATATAAACAGTTCTGTTTTAAACAATTCAAATAAGCATAACCACACAGTTTCAACATCAAAAACAGTTCTATTTCAAACAATTCAGCTTAGCATAAGTACACAGATTAATTCTATTTGACCCATAGATGGGACCCAATCAGGTGCTACCACTACTGGCAAAGTAGACCTGGGAGCGATGGCAATGAAGGGGTACTCTACATTCCCTAAAGCTTCAGTATTTCTGGAGCCTTACCATGAGATTGTTTAGGGTCATAATCCAGGACACTCGTTGGTGGGTATTACCTCTCTGTAGAGAAGCAGTCGGTGTATTCTACAGCCCCAGCCGACTGGGCAAGTCAAAATATTATTAATATTTCGGAGCAGTATCTAGGTTATTTTTAACTTGGTTATTTTTATCTGCTTTGGCTGCTGCATTTTCTTGACTTTTCTTCAAATTGTTTCTTATTTGCAAATATTCTTTTTCTTTGGAATAAATTCAAATTTGTTTTGATACCAGGAAAACGTCAATGAATGCCTAAGCAACCCTTGTCTTCATCGAGGCTCGTGTATTGACGAAGTAAACAATTTCACCTGTAATTGTACAGATGGATGGACAGGCAAACGATGCGAAAAACTGATGGACTATTGTACGACAAACAGGTGCACAAATAATGGAGTCTGTTTAAACCTTTTCAAAAGCTTCTACTGCAGGTGAGATACTTCCTACTCCTGTACAAAATCATTGCAGTATTTTTTATGTTAAAAGATATTTATCAATTCTAAGTCAGTGAAAAACAGTAGAAATTTAAAAAAGGGAATTTGAGACTAATAAAAAAAAACTAGCATCGTACGGTAATTTGATTCTGAGAAATAGATAGAGATAGTCAAAATTGATGGATGTACACATAATTTCATCGTTGACTATATATATATATATATATATATATATATATATATATATATATATATACGAGGATCATTAAATAAGTTTCCAGACTTTTTTCGTATGGACACTTTATTGATAGTACACACATGAAATTCTAGTCCCCTTCGAACTAATCTCCTCCGGCTGCAATGCACTTGTTGTACTATTCCAACAGCTTCTGGAAGGCCCCATAGAAGTGCTTTTGTGTGAGCGTGTCAATGACCATCGTCACAGCCTCTTTCATCTCCTCAATTGTCTCATAACGACAGCATCTGAGCTTAGGGAATAACCAAAAGTCACTGGGAGCAAGGTCTGGACTATATGGAGGGTGAAGAACTGTCTTCATGCCCATCTTGGTCAAATAGTCTGTGACAAGGATGAAGTTGTGGACTGGTGCATTGTCCTTGTAGAAATGTCACTGACCCGATTTGAAGAGTGCTGGCCTCTTCCCTAGGAATCTCTTCCTGAACTCCCTTAAAACCTCAACATAATAACCCTAACCCTTTGGCCAATCAAATCTGGTGTATTGACTTCCTTACTCCTCCCACACCTCTCATCATCCCTCACAGACTCTCTGCCTTCCTTGAATATATATATATATATATATATGGATGAGTGAGTATATATGAATATATATATTGTCCGACAGAATAATCTCTCGGGTTTGAACATAAACAATAAAGCAACATAAATCATGTTCAAAGTTTAATTTTACAATTAGAAAGAACAATATTTGTCGTTTTGTATTGTTATTTATCACTTTGTTTTTAAGCTTATACTGATCAAATGCTTGCACTCACAAATTATACACCCTTGAAGCCTCACTCACTGCAGCGTTTGACTAGTCATTGTTGCCTTTGGTATTGCAGCGATTTCATGACGAATAAGATCCTTCAATTCGTTATTCATTTATGGCTTACGTTTAAAGACTTGAGCCTACATGTATCTTCACAGAAAAGGAATAGATCTTCACACAATGGAATAGATCTGCCGAGTGAACTGGCCACGTGATGTCTGCGTTGCAATGATAGTCACCATTTAAAAAAATCACTTTGAAACGCAAACACACGATGTTCATTTTCCCACGCCATGGTGTCAACTGAAGTGTCCAGACTGTTGCTGCTGTTGCTCAAAAATATACCTCTTACGCTATGGCGAGGAGTTGAAATTTGGGAGTTGATTTGTCGGACCACTGATATGCTATAGAGTATAGAATATGTTGAATATGGCATATCAACCATTGTTGGTTATTAAATGTCAAATCCTGTTTTTATATATATATTAAGTATACGATTTGTGAACACATTCTGTAGATACAGACAGTGGACTGATGAAACAGTTCTATTTCTAACAATTTAATTTATAAGTTCAAGTTAAATCGTTCAAAGCATTGCTATTTATCACTAACAATTCAATTAAATATCTGTCATTTGTTTATATACGGTTTAATAATCAAACTGTTCTATTTCAAACGATTCAATTTATCATAATTCATTTGTTTTCACGGTTTAAATGTCACAGTTCTATTTGACTCATAGATAGGGCCCAATCAGGTTGTACCACACGGAGACTGAGTGGACCTGGGAGTGATGGCAATGAAGTGGTGCTCCGCATTCTCCAAAACTCCAGAATTTCTGAAGCCTCACCATCAGATTGTTTTGTGTCATATGCAGAACACTCTTTGGGGGCGGTTTACCTCTCTGTAGAGATTCAGTTGGTGTATTCTGCAACCCCAGCCGACTGGGCTAGTGTGGGCGTGTATATATATTATGTATGTTATATATATGTTGTGTATTTTATGTAATGTTTTATCTGTATTGTAAAATTTTATACATTATTGTTTACATTATGTTACTTGTATATTACATAATGTTATGGGACTTGTGTAGCTACAATATACTACCCATTAAAAATGACGAATTCAACTTAACGTAGGACTCAAATGACATACATGAGTGTCATGATTGACAGGTTCTCTCTTCGTCGCCAAATGATTTTCAGTCAGCATCCTGTAAATGTCAGCAGTTCTTATTTCTGGTACACGAAAAAATACCAAAGCAATAATGCGTCTGAGAGGCCCCAAAGGAAAAAAGGGACTCGGAAAGACAACAAAAATTTAATTCAGAGTTATTTTGAAAGCAATCCTACAAAAAGAAAATATAGGAAGCTGATGATAGAGATATGGACAGAATCCACTAAATTGGATACATCAAGCCAAAGATTAACCGTTCAAATTACTTTACATGATTTTAATGAAAGGCTAACTTTCTGACTTTGCGATGCTAAGTGGACAGATAAGTCAAAGAAAATGCACAAAAATAGCCCCCAATACGAACTGAAACACAAAATATTGAAACAAGAAGTTTATCAACAAAAAAAGAACTTGTCATCTAATAAATTTTGCTGTTCCGGCGGACCACAGAGTGAAAATAAAAGAAAGCGAAAAGCTAGACAATCACTTGGACTTTGTGAATGAACTAAAAACAAGCTCTGGAACATGAGGGTGACGGTGATACCTATTGTACTTGGTGTGGTTAGAACGGTCACCAGAGATCTGGCAAAAAGTCTGGAAAAATTGAAAATCAGAGAAAGAATCGAGACCATCCATAACACAGGATTGTTTAGATCGGCTAGAATACTCAGAAGAGTCCAAGAGACCTGAGGAGATTTGCTGTCACTCAGACTCCAGTGGTATGAAAAATTCGCAGGGAGTGGAACAATAATAATAATTATAGAAAAATGTGCCATGCTAATGAGACGCAGAAAACGGCTAATGGCGAAAGGAATAAAAGTACCGAATCAAGAAAAATTCAGAATGTTCTGAGAAAAGGAAACTTACAAATACTTGGAAATATTGGAAGCTGACACCATCAAACAAGTGGATTGAAAGAAAAAATAAAAACGGAATATCTCTGGAGAACGAGAAAACTACTCGATACAAAACTATACTGCAGAAATCTCATCAAAGGGCTTTCCCCATTGTTAGATACTTGGAACCATTCTTGAAGTGGACGAGGGAACAACTTCAACAAATGGACTAGAGAACAAGAAAACTAATGACGATGCTTAAGGCTTTACGTCCGAGAGATGACATTGATAGACTGTATGTGTCAAGAAAAGAAGGGAGAAGACGACCTGACAGCATTAAAAATAGCGTCGATGCATCGATAAAACGACTGAAAGGACTACATTAAAAAAGAACAAAATCTAATTACAGCGACCAGAAACAACACAGACAACACAAGAATTAACACGAGAACAATGTCTAGAAAACAGAAATTGAAAGAAAAATAACTGTAAATATTTCGCGAGACCAAACAAGCGAAATCTCACACGAGAAAACTTGGTCACGGCTAAGAAAGGGGTGTCTTTAGAAAGAAACTAGATCTCTTCTAATAGCAGCACAAAACAACGCCATTAGGACCAACTATGTTAAAACAAAAATAAATGAGACGCAACAAAATAACAAATGAATATTATGTTGTGACAGACGAAACGATCAATCTCATAAGCATATGCAGCAAATTAGCGCGGAAAGAGTATAAGACTATGGGGAAGGTGATTCACTGAGAATTGTGCAAGGAACTGAAATTTGACCGTATGAACAAATGGTATATGCAAAACCCAGAAGTGGTCCTGGAGAATGAGACACGCAAACCTTTCTGGGATTTTGAGATACAAGGAGCCTTCAATAAGTTTCCAGACTGTTTTCGGATGGGCACTTTTATTGATAGTACACTCATGAAATTCTAGTTCCCTGCGAAGTAATCTCCTCCGGCTGAAATGCACTTGTTTACCGTTCCAACAGCTTCTGGAAGGCTCCATGGAAGTCCTTTTGTATGAGCATGTCAATGACCTTCGTCACAGCCTCTTTCATCTCCTCAATTGTCTCATAACGACAGCCTCTTTTTCCTTGGGCTTAGGGAATAACCAAAAGTCACAGGGAGCAAGGTCTGGACCATAAGGAGGGTGAAGAACTGTCTTCATGTCCATTTTGCTCAAATAGTCTGAGACAAGGATGGAGTTGTGGACTGGTGCATTGTCCTGGTAGAAATGCCACTGACTCGATTTGAAGAGTGCTGGCCTCTTCCCTAGGAATCTCTTCCTGAACTCCCTTAAAACCTCAACATAGTATTCCTTGTTGACTGTCTGTTCAGTGGGAACCCAGAGCATGTAGTACCAGTGCTGTCAAAAAAGGGATCCTGAAAAGTTTGTGGGTGGATTTGCTCTGTCTGGCTTTCTTGGGTCGAGGAGAGCCAGCATGCTTCTACTGGGAACTCTGTCTCTTGGTCTCTGGGTCAAAGCAGTAGATCCATCTTTCATTGCAGGTCACCTGAGCATCAAGAACTACGGGATCTGAATTGATCAGCTCGGCCATCTCCCTGCTGTTATGACAACGTCATTCTTTCTGATCTTCTCTGAGCACCCTTGGGACAAACTTTGCACAAATCTTCCGTATCTTCAGTTCCTCGAGAATAATTGTGTGTACAGTTCCCGCACTGACATCAAACTGTGCTCTTATTGTCTCTATAGACACACGTGGGTCCTTATCCATGAAATTCTTTATTTGGCCAATCAACTGTGGTGTTCTGACTTCCTTACTCCTCCCACACCTCTCATCATCCCTCACAGACTCCCTGCCTACCTTGAGTCTCTTATGCCACTCAAAAACTGATGTTCGATTCATGCAAGATAGTCCAAAAGCAGTCTGAAGCATTCCATACGTTTTTGTGCCATTTTTCCAAGTTTAAAACAGAATTTTATTGCATATCGTTCTTCTAAAGTGTCCTCACATCCAGATTGCATTTTTGAAATTCACCAGCTGTGACAATCAGACTTTAGTAGGGTGTATTCGAATTGCTGCTGTAGCTGTTCATTTGAACCTGAAATCATAAAAAATTGACCAGTCATCTAACATGTATAGCAATAACATACTGAATTTTCAAGAGTCTAAGACAATTTTGAATACCTGTACAAAAAAGTCTGGAAACTTATTGAAGGCACCTCGTACTAATCTCGACCAGACAAGCAGACCTAGTGATAATCAACAAAAGAAGAGAACCTGCCGAATTGAAGATATAGAAGTGGATCACTGTAAAACAAAAGAAAAAAAAAGAGATAAGTACTTTGATCTTGCTAGTGAACTAAAAAAAATCTATAAAGCATGAAGCTGACGATGATAGCAATTGTAATTGGTGCGCTGGGTACAATACCCAAAGAATTTGTTAAGAGATTAGAAGAGTTGGAAATCAGAAGACAAGTGGAGACCATCCAAACTACAGCATTATTAAGATCGGCCAGAATACTAAGAAGTGTCCCAGAAATTTGAGAGGCATGCTGTAATTCAAACTGGTATGAAAAACTCTCAAAGGAGTCATAATGATTTTTATAACTGTGCCAGTAATAGTGGGAGTTGATGATATTAAGAAAAGGATAGATAAACACATTAACAAGATATCTGGCACTCACAGCCGATGTGAAATTTTTTAAAATGCACTTTGTGCAAGTGTTCATCTCCTTTGGGAAAGTTCTACCAGTGTGACTGAAAAATATCCATAACAGACAACAGGATCATAAATACAATGAAAATATATAATCACAACCATCTTTTCTCTTAATTCTTCCCAAAAGACCTGATGAAGGATTGTTTGTAGACTCCCGATACACATTAGTAAGTATACTAATGTGTATACTTACTAATGTGTATAGGCCGTCTACAAATTGTTAGCAAATATTTATTGTCTTGCCCATCAATGGCGGCAGTAGATTGACCAATCAGTGATGACGAAAGTATATATGAACAAGACAAGCTACAAGCTTAGACTTGATACAGCCTTGTTACTTAGAAGGTGTGCCTTTTTGTATCGCGCAACTAAAAACAAGATGGCAACCCGAATTCCAACAGGTTATGGGCCCAGGGCAGCAAAACATTTTTGATGGCGATAAATCCAAGTATGAGCTGTGGGAAGTGAAGTTCCTAGGATATCTTAGTATAATTTGGTGTAAATATTGAATTCTGTGAATAACAGATCAAAGTGATGATATGGACTTCGTAGAAAAGAATGCTACTGTCTTCGCCGAGCTCATTCATTATTTGGACAATAACAATCTGTCATTAGTAATAAGAGATGCACAAGACAATGGAAGAAAAGCTTTAACAATATGACGGAAACATTATTTGTCAAAAGGAAAGTCAAAAGTTATTTCCCTCTAAACAGAGCTAACATCTTTGAGAAGGTTGGGATCAGAGTTTATAACAGAATATAAAATAAGGCGAGAGAATATTTCAAATGCTCTGAAAAAACTGAAGAAGGTATTAGCGAGGGACTTTTAATTGCTATGATTCTAAAAGGGTTACCTCCGAATTTTAAACCTTTTACAACGGTTATAACCCAGAAGAAGAAAACCTTGACTTTTTCTGAATCTAAGATATGTTTTAGAAGTTATGAAGAAAAAGAGCATATGTGCTACCCACCAGATGAATTTAACAATATATTACAGATGGAGACCACATTTAAAAATATTAACCCAAGGAATAAACTTGGGGTAAGTACCTATTCTTGCTATGATTATAAATTAACAAATTATAATCATAATAATTACCAGAAACCCCAGCATAGTAGAGAGGTATTTAAAGCCCCTCCCCCCGGAAAACAAATATCATTTGTTACGTTTGTGGGAAGAGAGGCCGCAAAGCATTTCAATGAAAAAACCGAAGGCAAAATATTTTTGTCGTAATATACGAACCTATTCTAAAGGCCAAACCTATTTTTATTTATTTTTTTTTTTTGCTATAGGATATTATACTGTTTCGGACAAGAGCAATTCATTAGTCGATTGCAGTGCTACCGAGCATGTTATAACTGATAAATAAAAATTTAATTTTGACGAAAATTTTGAACCAGGGAACCATTTTGTTGAATTAACTGACAGGAGCCGAGCGAATAATATAGTCCTAAAAAGAGATAACGCCTGCATTTATCTACGCAACAGCAAAAGACACATGTGCAAATATATCTTTAAAAATGCTTTATGCATATCAACTTTTAAACAAAATATATTTACAGTACAAGTGGTTACAAAAAATGGTGCGCACATAAGTTTTGAGCGTGACAACTGCCAATTAATTTATCCTAATAGAGCAGTTTTGAACATAACACAGAAGAGGCTTGTATTATCTGAAAAATATCGTTTCTGCCAGAAATGCCACTTACAACTTACATACTTAGCATAAAATCTTAAGCCACTGTAATGAATCTGACACTAAAAAGTTACCCAACTTAGTAAAAGGATTGAAGATAAAACCGACACCAAATTATACTCTTAACTGTGATATATGCATTCAAGGGACGATGTCAAATGACAGAAATAAGACCTCGGATTGCAAGGCAACAAAAATTGTACACGGTGATTTAGCAGGAACTTTCAGGCCTTAGCAAAAGATATGTTATAAATATGTACTTAATTTTATTGATGACTATTCAGGCCTTACAATGTTATATTTCTTAAAACACAAGTCCAGCACTTTGGTCGCTACAACGAAATATCTAACTAACATCGCCCCTTACGGTCATATAAAATGTTTACGGACAGACAACGGAACGGGGTTTATTTCTAAACCTTTTCAACGGTTACTTGTATTTTATAGAATCAAACAAGAGCAGTCAGCTCCTTATTCTCTGCATCAAAATAGGACCGCTGAACGGTAATGGCGAAGGTGTCTCCTTATTGAGTCAAAATTGACCAAAAACTTGTGGGTTCATGCATTGATGGCTTCAGCGTATATTAGAAATCGTTGTTATAAAAACATAGGTAAAACCCCATATGAAAGTTTTACCGGTTCAAAACCAAACCTAAGATACATATTTATGACAGGACTTATTTTGTTATGCACAAAATAAAACGAAATTGGATCCTCGTTGTGAAAAAAGCATCTTTGTGGGCTATGATAAACAAAGACCAACTTGATTTATTTTCCGGAAATAACGGCTATTAAAAGAGTTAAGTGTGTAAAATTCACCGACTCTTATGATAGTAGCTCACAATCGAAACCGGATAAAAATACCGAATTTCCGGAATACTTAATCCCATATGACGTACAACCGAAAGACAACATAAACACCGAAGGGTGGGGGCAAATAAGCTGTTATCCAATCCGACAGAGAAAGAAACTTGATTTTTCGTAAGGGAAAACTTTGAATTTAGTGGGGTTAATTACAGTTGTACTATGCGTGCGATCCCTACTAACTATGCAAAGTTCGTTAACTTTGTCCACTCGAATAACTGGATTTTAGCAATGAAGAGAGAAAATAAACCTTTTGAATAGTAGAAGGCTCCAAGAAATAGAAATAGAAATAAAAAAGTAAAAGTGACGGAAGTCATTAGTATAAAGCTCGCTTCGTAGCCAAATGCAAACTCACAAATATATGGCAAAGAGTATAGAGAAACTTTCGACAACAAATATGGCTTCAATAACGTTACTATTGCAAATAGCAGATCAGTATGACTTGTTAATTCAACATAAGGATGTTAAGAGTGCATATTTAAATGCCCCCTTTGACTATGAAATATATGTTGAACCGCCAGCAGTGTTTAAAGTTAAGAATGGGAATCATGTTTGGAAACTTAATAATCCTTATATGCGTCAAAACAGAGCAGTTGAACTTGGAATAAAACATTCCTTACTTATTTAACTACACAGAATTTCATGTAGTCACCTGTGGACCCCTGCGCGTACGTTCAAAATGTCCACAATCAAATATCCATGATTTTATTATGGGTAGACAATACATTAATTGCTTTAAAACTGAGGCACCTGGACTCTAGATTCAAAATGACTGATCTTGGGATATTATCCAGGTTTTTAGGAATACAATTTGAATGAGAAAATAATACTATTAAAAACGACTCAATCTAGATATATCGAAATATTATAAAATTTCGGCATGGCAAATTGCTAACCACTCCATGTTAAATGGATATAAAGAAAACAAGTGACGGAGTCGATTTAATAGATAAGAAACCTTATCGTGAAATTATTGGCAGTCTAATATATATAATGGTTGTAACAAGACCAGACATTTGTTATACAGTTACTAGGTTGTCTCAAGACCTAGCAAAACCAAATTCTTTCCATTTAACAAAGGCAAAACATGTCTTACGTTATTCAAAAGGCAAAATCAATTAGTCATTAATATTTAAGAAATCGCAGAAACCCTTGAAATTAGAAGGATTTTGTGACTTGGATTGGTCTAATTTAAGTGACAGAAAAAGTGTGAGTGGATTTTGCTTTAGATTGGCAGAAAATAACCCAATGATTTCATAGAAATCTAAAAAGCAGAATTCAGAGCTATGACGGAACTCGAGTCACTTAAAAACCCAACAACTATTGATTGAGATAATCAGTCCAGTATTGTTTTGACAAAAAAAAACAGTCGTTCCTCAAAGATCGAAATATATTGATATAAAATTTCACTTCATACGTGATGAAATAAATAAAGGGTCCATTCTTTTAGAATACATTGAAACGGAGAAAAATGTAACCGACGTGTTAACGACAGGAATAAAATTAAACACTTCCAGAAAGCTTATAGTAGGCAATTGAGTCTAAACTTAGTAAATTAGGCATTATTAGCACAGTCGAATGGGGCATTAGAATACATCGATTGCATCTCAGCCGAGGGGTAAAACTCCCCCAAACGAGTGTCCGAGATATGACAATAAACAAGCCAATTAATCCTACCTCCCCCCCCGACAAAAAACTAAATCATTTATCGTACCTTGGTGTCAATCAAACAAAAAAATTGTATTAATACTAATGATTAAAAAATTATTTACATTTTTTTTATTTTAATATGTATTTCTTTTAAAGGTTGAATATTCCATCTTATCCACACACCCCCCGAACAGGAGGGCGTGTTGGATTGTGTAGTGGGACCTACTAATGTGTATCGGCGGTCGACAAATTGTTAGCAAATATTTATAGACTTGCCCATCAGTAGCAGCAGTAGATTGGCCAATCAGTGATGACTAAAGCATATATGAACAAGGCAAACTACAAGTCTAGACCCAATACAGCCTTGTTACTTTAAAGGTGTGCCCTTTGTTTCGCACAACTCAAAACCATATGGCTACCCAAATTCAAACAAGGATTATAAGAAACCGAAAGTATAATAGAAAATTAATAATAAAAATACGACACGCATAAAAGTCTCTGGGACTTTTTATTAACAAGATGTGAGGATGTTCAGTATCTTCGTTTAATGTCATATCAATCTTCGTGGGTTATTTAATCCCCAAATTATCCTTGTGGAAGGGCAGTAGAGACACTTTTTAACCCACGAATTGTGGAGATAAAGACCTCATACTTTTCCCATATCTGGAAGTAAGTGTAGTAGTTCTACTGGAGTTTAAACTTGCTTACTACGATGTCTCAGTCCAGCATGTTAATAATTAAGCCACGGAGACTCTCTCAGTAAGGATGCGAAAAACTGGACAAATACCTGGATCTTGCAGAGGGCTGAAAGTTTTCAACCATGGCAACGACGTAATTCCTATCATTCCCCCGGACACACTCTTCAAGAACTTGAAAAGGAGAATATGAGAATTAGATCAGATGAAGAATTGAGATCATCCAGACCACAGAACTGTAAAAATCAGAAAAGAGTTCTGGAGACCTGAAGAGACTTACTCAGACTTCAGCAAAAACCTCAAGTTACAACTGGTGTGAAAAATTAACTAAGTAAAATAACATTGGTATTAGAATAGTTTGTCTCTAATATTAATTTCTTTGCATAATGCTTAGATATCTTTTATAATTCTTAAATGTTTCTTTGTCAACTGTCTACCAGTTACTAGCCAAACATATATGGCTTAAACAGTCTTTTCTTATTTCTTTGCATAATGTTTAAATATTGTTTGAATTCTTTTATGTTTTTGTCTACCAGGTGCCAGCCAAACTCATTTGGCTTAAACTGTTCAGAATCAGTATCTATGTGTAAAGATATGAATCCTTGTCTCAATTCTGCAACTTGCAACGAAATTGGTGGGAAAACCCAGTGCAAATGCAAACAAGGTTGGTACCCAGAAGTTGTATGCGTACATATTTACCAAAATTTAGTTCTTAAAACAGGAAAATGGGCTGAATAAAAGAAAAGGTGTGCGACTGTTTGTTTATCGAAATTCCAACACAAACTAGCTCCAGTAAAAAACAAAACAAAACAAAAAAAGACTCTTGGATACTAGACGATCTCAAGAATTCATATATTTTGAATAAGAGATTCTAAATAAAAGCGTCTTTCTAAAGTAGTATCTTTCAAAAAGTTTCAAACTCAAAATAAAGAGAATTCTGAGAGAAAATAAATCTTGCTCGATAAATATTTCAAATATATCGACAATAAGTAATAAGCAATAAGTAATGCGCTCGTGATGTACCGGTTATCGCTGCAGAAAGTGGACTTAGCTACCCGAGTTCAAATTCTGAAAGAAGCTGTTTAGATTCCACATGGCGCTAATACACTTAATACCACCAGGAAAGAAATGGATCAAAGTATTCACTTTCCAGCTATGAGTAAATAGGACAAACTAGGCTCTTTAACTTTTGTATGGCAACCAGTCTAGGAAAAAAAAAACCTGCATGCAAACCAGTTGTAGACCTGAAGAGAGATGGGACCCGCCAGGCTATTCCAGCCCATAACCAAATCAGGTTTCGGGAAAATTAAAAATCTATAATATTTCGAGAATAAAGGCATAAACGCATGTGTTCGAATGTTATGACCCGTCATCACCACCGATAAATAATGAACCATTTTGATGAAAGAAGAAAAACAAGCTACACATCATAAAAAAAGAAAGCAAATAATTAAGGGAGGAATGAATGAAAGAAGTGATAAAGCAGTTCATAAGAGGCCAATTGTTTGCTTCAGTGGAATGGAACAACACAACGTATTGATTTATTTTATCAGTAATTTTTTAGCTACAGGTTAGGGAATAGTATTCATTATACGTTCATATTTACTTTTTTGAGTGATTGTTTCTTTTCTGTAGTTTATTTTTTACCCGGTCTAATAGAATATGAATAATTTTTAAGCAGGTGTATTTGATGATGGATGGAACCCAAACAGATCCTATCATTCCGGATTAGAGTGGACGTAGAAGTAATGACAGTGAAGGGGTACACTACACTCCCTAAATCTCTAGAACTAGTCTTACTATCAGATACAGTTTCGTATTATTGCCAGGAGGAGGTCTTACCCAGTTTACAACTAGCGTATTCTAAGTCCTCCCGCAAAAGGATGGAAAGAAAGGAAGGCGCAAGAAAGTGTGTAAAAGAAACAATATATATTGAATAGATCCACAAGCAGATTTATTTTCTACGTTATTTTTTTTTTCTTTTGATAAGGTTATTTTTTTAATTCCAGGAAATTTGTCTGAATTTTCAGGTCGCATTAATGCGTTAATTGTCCGTTACAAATTTTCGTCTCTGCAGGTGTTGCTTCTTATTTTCTTCCTTTTTCTTTTTTTCGAGGGTGTATTCCGTGGGTTTTTGTGTCGCCATGAAGGATTATAAGAAACTGAAAGTAATGATAATAATACGAGACTCATGAAAGTCTTTGGGACGTTTAATTTTAAAAAAATGTTTGCATACACATGTAAATAAAATACCAGAAACAAAAAATCCAGCTGTTATCAAAGCTTTCATCGAAACTTTCAGTCAAGTCACATTTTAAAGCTGTAGTTTCCTTTCGATCAAGTGAAGTTAGAAACAATAAGCCTGTTCATCACTTAGACGGGTAACCATTTCGTAACAGTAAATGCTTAAAGTGATCGGCATGTGCCGAAGTAAAGCCGAGTAAAATTTGAATTTAAAGTTAAGTTATACTGAATCCATCGGTTTTCCGCAGATCACTGAAATTTAGCAATGATGAGTCTGTTCAGTATTTAAATGGACGCTTTCGTATTGACCAAACACTTTTTTAAGAGGAATATGGTTTGTTTGAATTTAGAGTTTTCTTGATTGCCTTAACCATGACGAAAGAATCCAGTATGCCCTACTATTTACCCATAGAAGAACATACGTATTCCTACCTTTCTCAGGAGCATTAGCGAGATGTGAAATGCTAATAGCCTGGATTTGAATTCGGATTGCCAAAGCCATTTCTTACCATTCTGTCTGGTACACCTCCGTAGAAGCAGCAAGAACAGCATAAAGCTTGTGTGTAAGACAAAGATGTTATCTCTGGGCTCAGGCATGGTTTCGGGATAAAAACGTCATCATCAATAAATCCAATCTCCAACCAAATAATGTGAGATTTGAATACATTAAACTGATGACAATAACAATACGATGAGTGATGACTGTGAAATTCAGCTGGAAATTCGAAGCAATCTTCTATTCTAAAACTACTGTCGTTACTCATACTAACAAAAGAAATCCTGTGTGTTGCGATATTTCCCGACACTAGTTTTCTTCAATTGATTTACAATCTTATACCGGGACCTCACCGTTGTCGACAGCCAAAATGGATGAGCACTCTTTTCTGATGTCATGGCGTTATTCTCCCTACAATTCATATATTATTATATAAAGATATATCCTGTATGCTGGTGATGATTGCACAGTATCACAGAAGGTGCACATCAAAGTAAAATCTGTTTTAAGTGTAACCCAATGAAAGCAAAATACGTAATCAGATCACGTGATTTACATATATGTGTAATCAAGTGATTTTGAATATGAGTATGGTGAATCCATAAGATCAGAAAATGAGGCAGTACAGCCAGAGACCGCTATGAGAACTTTTTAGAACCTCTCATGTGTGTGTGTATATATATATATATATATATATATATATATATATATATATGTCTGCCTTGCTATGGGGCAGTAGTTTACGAGCTAGTCCCACAGATCATTAGTTTAATAAAAAATCAGCCGGGAGTTAATTCATTTGAACTCTACATTGATATCAGAATGTGAACAGTTGGACTACCTACACTGATGATTTGTTTTCAAATCGCTACTACCTATTTTTCAAATGAGTTCTTTTATTTGTGTAATTTCTGGGCATAATAAGCTGTTCCGTTTGCAATAGCTAAAAAAAACCAAATATTTGGATCTGATGACAAACTTGGTTACTTAACTAATAACACCCTTGATTCCCGACAACATAATTACAGACATAAGATAAGATTGGGAATGAACCAAGCAAATATTAGGTTCCAGAGCTCAAGCAGATATTAGGTTGCTTGGTAAATAATAGCTGATTTTACTTAAACATATAAATGTAAAAATCAGCATTTATTTTCTATATACTTGAGTAACAACCCGTAAACGTTTATATAATGCACATAATTCTGGCATCCAATACTGAGAAGTCTCTGGTAAATTATGCAGAGATGTAATTCTCCGCAATATCTAACACACACACACACACACACACACACACACACACATATATACATATATATATATATATATATATATATATATATATATATATATATATATATATATACGAGGTGCATACGATAAGTTTCCCGACCTTTTTCGTATGGGCACTTTTATTGATAGTACACACATGAAACTCTAGTCCCCTTCGAAGTAATCTCCTCCGACTGCAATGCACTTGTTTACCGTTCCAACAGCTGCTGGAAAGCCCCATGGAAGTCCTCTTGTGTGAGCGTGTCAGTGACCTTCGTCACAGCCTCTTTCATCTCCTCAATTGTCTCATAACGACAGCATCTGAGCTTAGGGAATAACCAAAAGTCACAGGAAGCAAGATCTGGACTATAAGGAGTGTGAGGAACTGTCTTCATGCCCATCTTGGTCAGATAGTCTGTGACAAAGATGGAGTTGTGGACTGGTGCATTGTCCTTGTAGAAATGCCACTGACCCGATTTGAAGAGTGCTGGCCTCTTCCCTAGGAATCCTTTCCTGAACTCCCTTAAAACCTCAACATAGTAATCCTAACCCTAACCCTTTGGCCAATGAACTCTGGTGTATTGACTTCCTTACTCCTGCCACACCTCTCATCATCCCTCACAGATTCCCTACTTTCCTTGAATTTGTTATGCCACTCAAAAACTGATGTTCGATTCATGCAAGATGGTCGAAAAGCAGTCTGAAGCATTCCATACGTTTCTGTGGCATTTTTTCCTAGTTAAAAACTGAATTTTATTGCATATCCTTTTTCTAAAGTGTCAGATAGTATTTTTGAAATTCACCAGCTGCAACAATCAGGCTTTAGAAGGGTGTATTTCAATTGCTGCTGTAACTGTTTATTTGAACCTAAAATCATAAAATTTGGTCAGTCATCTCATAAGATGAAAACATAGTGAATTTTCAAGCGTCTACGACAATTTTAAATGCCCATACGAAAGAAGTCTGGAAACTTATCGGATGCACCTCGTATATATATATATATATAATATATATATATATAAACTACTGTCGATCTTGTTTCATGAAGGCCTCATAGTTCTGCAAAAGTTTTAAACAGACACTCGACACAAGTGAAGGCTTGTGTAGGACCAGCTACACGTTTTGGATAAGCTGCTAACAGAAGAATGCCGTACCAATCTGCCACAAATTTTACAAAAACCAAAGTTAAAAAGCCCACTTTATCAAAATATTTACCGATAGTTGGAGCTTGATAGAAAAGATTCATACCCTTACCGAGAAGTGAAAGACAAACAAACCGCGTCCAAGATTTGAAATCAGCACGTCGAGTCTATTCTCTTACTGTGACAGCTGTTACACCACGCATTACACCCAAACCCTCACCCACACAGAATATATATATATATATATATATATATATATATATATATATATATATATATATATATATATATATATATATATATATATATAGAGAGAGAGAGAGAGAGCAAAAATGTATGCAGACTTTGATTTATTAGGAATACTAAGTTTATTAAGATTTATAATCCAAGTCAAAGAAAGTCAAAGAAAGACAAGTGGGATATTATGGGATATTCTAACTAATGGTCGTTCTGGTCCACGCACCACTAATAGCATGAACTGACGAAATTGTAAAGCTATGTAAGGACTGCTGGTAATGAGGACAGAATCACAAACTTCATGAATCGTTTCATCTGGTATTTTGATGCATTCTGTTTCAATTGATATTCTCTACTCATTGATTGCCGAAGGTTTTATGATATAAATTTAAATAGCTCAATTGAATGCCACAATTGCAAACGTCAACTTACCAGGGTGTGGTGTGGATTATCAGGTTTGGATGTAATTGGACAATTCTTAATTGATCAATCACAGGTCAAATTTTGTATACATTTTGATGCCACACCATATATATATATATATATATATATATATATATATATATATATATGTGTGTGTGTGTGTGTGTGTATGTGTGTGTGTGTGTGTGTGTGACGGAGTTGTCTTGCCAGCGCTTGTTCCCAGACAGGATTCGAAAGCCGTTGGCCCTTATTCCTGTTTGGGTGACGAAAGAAGGTGACAGACTTTGTAGTTTCTTACTTGGAATTTTAACTTTATCAGGCCGGTCATTTCTGTGTGTTTACAATTTTTATTTCATCTGACTATTTCTCTGGTTCTCAAAAACTAACTAAATAATGAACTCTCAAACTAACTTTAAAAAAGCTTAGATTCCTTTTTCCTCTTCCTGATCCGGTGATTTCCCTCAAACAATTAAACAGTTTGCATTCTTGATTCCAAATCGTTAGTTTTCCAATTTTATTCAGTTACACACTGGCTCAAGACCTTAATTTTTCCATCTGTCAGTCACTACCCCTACAAATGTCTGAAAACGAGGTTAAACTTCGTTACCAGGATCTGTATTTGATGAAGCATTACAAAAAAGCCAGAAGCATGTATACCGATCTTTCCCATGGAAAACAACTTTAAATCGGGAAATGAATTTAAATTACGTACTTTATTTCTTAAATATGAAAAACGTTGCTTTAAAATTAAAATACATTTTTTTTAAATCGGTAAGAATAAAGAAAAAAATGCATGCTTTTCTTTCTGGGTAAAGCTTAGAACTTATTGGATAACCCTGGTATATAAATTCGAGGGATTTGTGTATGAAAAAATGTCTTACTCTAATACCTTGCTTTCAACATCTCCGTATTAGTTCCATAAAACAATTAGCAATTTCAGAAAGTGCACTATCAGTTTAAAAATATTTAAATTCCAGTAATTCATATATATTATATATATATATATATATATATATATATATATATCTTTGGCAAACATTTAGTAATTTAAAAAAAATTTTTTAAATGAGAAGAAAATATTGGAACTTGTCTTTATCCTGAATTTCGTTTTCATTCAAATTGTTTCCTTCTTTCGTTTATCAAATGCATTTCTTTAATTATTTTGTTTGTTTCAGGTTTTACTGGAGTCGGTTGCCAGATTGCAATCAACTTCTGCCAATCCAAAATATGTGCAAATGGTGGAACATGTATTGCTGAGAAAAACAGTTACAAATGTCAATGTCCACGTGGTAAGTGCACTTTCTTGATCCTTTTCTTTAAAAAAAATCAAATCATTTTAATTCCAATCATAGAGTTGAATTAAAATTTAGTTTTCAATTATTTAACTCTTCATTGGATTTGAATGATCCATAATTAACTTGCTGATACTGTGTATACATTTTTTCATAAAAGTAAAACTCTGTGGCGAAAAGGTCTGCTATACCTGTTTTCAATCAAAATACTCTTATATGATTGATAATTTGAAGCATATTGTTTCTAACATGCAAAAGATGTGTGGCAGTATTATTTGCGTCTCGCTCTGTCCGGCTGGCTAGCCGATGTTTCTCCTCGTCTGAAATTGTGTTTGTTTTTTAAGAGATCTGTTGGCCACTGGGGTCGGTGGAAATCATATAAGCCACAAGTCTGCTTCAAAAAACAAAACAAAAAATGAACCCGAGAATAAAATCGTTTGACCATCTTTATTGACTGCAATTTCTCTCGATCCAACAGCATAGGGCGGAGTGTGAAACACTTCGCACTTCAGCCTAAGTGAGTTAACCCAAGCTCTGGTTTGTAAGATTGAGTCTTCTTGTAATCAATGATAACGAACAGAGAGCAGGATGACCGTATTTTAACGGACAATTGTCTTTACCCTGGGCTGCAACTCATCTAACTCCTGATTGCTACCTTGAATATATGTGGCAGTGGCTTCCGAAAAAGAAAACCGCTTTACTCGCGTGGACCCCACAGAACTAAAGTGCTTTAAGAAATGATACCCTTAGATACTGACCTCTGATGATACTTGCGCTGCTGAAGACTTCTATTTATTAAGGGCATTAAAAATATTGCTACTTTCATCTCCATCGAGAAATCCTTTTCTTTCTGTTTTATCATCAATTAAAATCTGACGACCTCCCGAACATGTTTAGCTTTCCTTTTCATACTACTATACTACATAGTTTTGAGCTAATCTTGAATGCAACTTGGTACAAAAGAGCATCAGTTGTATGGCTACTTTGTTGAAATGCTAAACAATTCAGTTTACCATGTCAACAAAGTTAAATGGTTCCAGGTATTGTTATGTTTCACTAACAATTCAATTAAACATCAGCCATTTGTTTACAAACAGTTAAATAATCAAACAGTTCTATTTCAAGCAATTTAGTTTAGCAAAAGTTTGCACTCAGTTTAAATATCAAAGTACACAGTTTAAATGTCAAATAGTTCTATTTGACGCAAAGATAGGACCCTATCAGGTTCTACCACACTGAGCTGGGATCGATCGTAATGAAGGGATACTCCTCATTCCCCAAATCCCCAGCATTACTGGAGCCTCACCATCAGATTGCTTAGTATGCAAATATATGTTAGTTTATATTTTTATTGCATTAAAAATATACATCTGTCCCTTGCTGCAGCAGGTTCCTATCAGCAGGAGCCACATATACGCTAAGGCATAAATACATTTTGTCTCTCACATAATGACAAACTTATGCAAAAACTATTACAAACACAAAATATATCCCTTTATTTTAAAGTAACAAATGTAGCTATTCTTCATTCAGAATTTCTTTATTATCTCCATTAAAAAATATCTACGCTCCGACAAATATTATCTATACTTATAAGAAAAGATTTTGAACTTTTATTTTTCAGCAAACTTTTCACTCAATTTAAAAAAATCAAATTCATTAATTTGTGGATCGGATTTTTATTCAATCATTTTACCCCTTTTTCCGCTCTCTCTCTCTCTCTCTCTCTCTATATATATATATATATATATATATATATATATATATATATATATATATATATATATATATACATGTACATACAGATATATGTATATATTTACATACGTATCCATACGTATATTTATATACATATCCATACGTATGTTTATATGCGTATATATACATATATACTTCAATTCATATATATACTTATATATATTCGCATATATACATGTTCACACACACACACACACATATATATATATATATATATATATATATATATATATATATATATATCGTTAATTTTCTTTTAATTTTATCAATTATTTAGAATGTTTTACTGATTGAGACCTTGAAATCTGGCCTCACGAGATAGGTACTTAGATATCTGTTATCGACTATTAACCTTTTTTACTACTGCAGGTTTTAAAGGAACTCATTGCGAAAAGATGACAAACGACTGTACCCGGAGCATGCAAACCTGTCAAGAGCCAATGCCTGTAGACTGTCCACTAGGAAAAACAGGCAGTAATTGTAGTAAAGGTAATAATAATAATAATAATAATAATAATAATAATAATAATAATAATGTCGCTCCATAATATGTACATTCCAATTAATTTTTATAAAATGTTTTCTTAAAAACTAATGATTCCAGGATCTGATTATCAAAATTTATGACAGCAAAGTTCTATTACCAAACACAATACTCTTAAATATACTGACACAATTTTATTCTTGGTTTCAGTTACATTGTCATACATTTAATTGGTTGTTTTATTTGTTTAATGGCACATCAATCTTCGCCAAAGCTATCCTTGTAGAAGAACAGTAGGGGCACTATTTAACCCATAGCTGAAGGGGTTAGGGGTTTATATTTTGTCCAATCGTAGAATGTTCGTTCAACAACTTAGCTTCTTTGTAAGCCTTCTTTCCACCATCTTAAAAGTGACCGTAATAGCGCGACTGGAGTTCGAACTCACTCACCACGATGTTGCATGCATTTTGTTCGTAGAGTGTGTGTGGATGAGTGAGTGTGTGTGTGTAATGTAATCAGGTTTGGCAGGATTTAATCTTAGGAGTAAGCAGCAGACCAGGTGAGAAATCGTCACAGATCTCGGAGACTGAACGACCAAGGAGAACTCCAAGAATGAACTAGCGGAAAAAAAAGAAAACCGGAAAAAATGGCGGAGTCCAAACGACAAAACATAACTTTATACCATTATCTAAAATGACTCATTTCATCTTTTTATCTGCATCCACCTAAATCCACCAGATAATGACCCTTGCATATCACATCAATTTGGTTGAAAAAGAGAGCACTGAAACTTTACTTATGTCTAATTTTAAGCTAACAAACACGTTTATCGAGTCAGTGTTTCGAAGACAAGGTTAGATCACCCTTAGCGTAAGGTAATACAAGGGAAGAGAGACGAGTGCAAGGAGTGGAAGAAAGGGTTAGAACAATAAGAGAATCAATAGATAAGGTGAAATTTATACACAAAAATCTACAAGATGTTTTTCTCACTTTTTTGTGGTGGTGGGAAGAAGGCTTACAAAGAAGCTAAGTTGTTGAACGTACGTTCTACGATTGTGTTATGTTGATATACCCCATGACGTCACTGCATGGACCCTCCCGACACTATAAATAGTGACTGACTCGATAAACGAGTCAAGCGACTCTACTCAGTTAGAGGTAACCGTTACTGTCTATATTTCCATAAATATGTACAGCTGTAAACTTTACATCTCTTTGTGTTAATCATTTCTGGCCATTCAAAGCCACAACATATTGTTGACTTCTTGATAAGTTTAAAAATAAACTTAAATGTTGTAGTGTGTGTGTGTGTGTGTGTGTGTGTGTGTGTGTGTGTAGAAAAGTAGCTCTGTCTTCAAGGAATATCTTCTGAGTTGTTATTGCGCCTGGCTGTTGAGTGAGGAAACTAGAATGTGTATAAGGCTCTTGGGCAACTGCAAGATTCATTGTGTAACATGGGACTTTACACAAATATTTTTAATGGGATCAAGAACGTGCCCACAGCCCCGACCAGGAATGCCCTTCGACTGGCCAAAAAAGGACTTATTCCTCATCACACAACTGCACCCACACACAGTAAAATAGCAACCACCATTCCCTGAAGAATTATGAGATGAAACTTAGAATGTAACAAACCGTTAAAATTAATTTTGGCTTATTTTCTTTTATAAAACTAATAAAAAAAACTTTCCTTTTTATCCATTAGATATTTCCACTGATTATGATTTAGACTTTTATCTCTATGAGAAAAATGGGATCGCAATGATGAAATCTGCCGTTGTTGTTACTGGTACCAACTTATCTATCTCTCTGTGGGTAAGATTCAAAGAAATGAATGGACAGGGGACATTCTTCAACTTATTTATGCTCAAGTAAGTATCCATATTTTCATGAGTAACATTATAATTATTTGCAACGTAATTTAATTATTTATTAACGTAATTATTTTAACGTAATTTAATCTGGCACAAGACTACAAAATAGGGAGACTCGTACAGGTCAAAAATGAATTGGTCTACAAGACCAGATTGTTAACCATCAAGTTAAAGTTGACGCCCATGAATGATAAAATTGTGTAACTAAGTTTGGAAAAATGTTGAAAAGAGTTATCATGTGATATTTTTCTGTTGTTTGGAAAACACATCATTTGTAGGACTATGAAATAAGTGCGTGCGTAATTGAATCAAGAATCATTCCATTTAAGATATTTGGTAAATAGTATCCTTTACGATCTATCTTTTCCTTGTCGACATGACGGTAGTCATGTCGCCTCCTAAAGACAAGAAAATCATTCTCCAGACAAGTGCAGATAACTCAACAAAAGTACACAATCTTCAGCTGCATATAAGAGCGAGGCTTAAATTCATCAAACAAAAAAAGCAATTTTATCATGTACTAAGTTTCGCACCAGACCAAAAGTCTAGAGTATCAAGAGAGAATTGAAGTCAATCGCAACTCATGAACGTCCAACAGCACTAGAAATGTTAATGAAAAGATTTCTCATGCTTCAGGTGAATAAAGTATAATTTGTTCAAAGGAATAATTCCCCACTCAAGTTTAACATCTTGTCTGAAATGTTGAGAGGTCTTACCTCGGTGTATGGAAGTAAGCCCCTCCAAAAAAGCAAAGGGAATATTGGATATGACTCTAAACTTCATCCAGTGATGAGATACTTGCAGAGTCACCCCTTTGTTGCCATTACTCCCAGTTCCATTCTGATCCGGAGTAGTAGTACATTTTAGGGTTTCACCCATGAGTCAAATAGACGTTCAAGATAACGAGGGGTTTACTTGTTTAAAATGACTGTTAAGATATATTTTTGTACTGTATATAATCGAATAGCATAATTATTTAAATGATATCGGCATAATAAATTCCACAAGAATTTGCATGCCGTAAACCAACCAACTCATTAAAAATCTTTAGAACGAAGCAAAAGAATCAGAATAAATAACAAAACGTAATCTTCAATAAGCACCAAATTCACCACTAATATTCTTTTTTATCGTCCTATCTAAATACAATCATTGCTGCAACAAGTATGACAATAGTATTATAAAAAATCGATTACAATACTCAAATGAATGGACTCCTACGATAGGATTCACATCAGTCCTACGAGCTGCTCATCTAAGATGGTTTTCCGTTCCGTCCTGTAAATGTGATGTGAAATGATTTGTGTGTGCTAATTATTACCACTTGAACCATTTTACTATTCCCATTAGTACTTCACCTCCTTCCTAACCTGATGACGCACCTGTAAGAAGTTCTACATGCGACGTATTCTTCGGGCAGGTCAACTTCAAACAACAAACTGTTTAAATCTTAACACCAGCAAAAATCTCGCTACAGTGTGCCAGTTTTGGTGAGATACTTTAGAAAAGAAGCATACAAAAATCGGTTGATTGTGATGATGACAACTCTATGTATATTTTATTTTTGTAGGTCGAAGGGTATAATTGAAGAAAAGGTGCCAGTTTTGCGCATTAGTAATGCAGGAATCACTTACACGACAGCAAATGGAAAGGAAAAGATAGCAAAGATTGAAACACTTAAAATGAATGACGGCAAATGGAATTTGCTTACAATAACCATTTCTGACTCCGGCAGTTCGACAGAAATCAGGCTGAATAACTTTGCTAGTTTTGAAAAAGTTATCGTTCCAGTTGTGAATTTTTTTGACAAAAAGTAAGGATTTTTTATAAGAATTTTAGGCTATGATTTACACACACACACACACACACACACACACACACATATATATATATATATATATATATATATATATATATATATATATATATATATCGATATGCACGCACACATTGGTACATTGATTATCTTTGATGGTAGTGGATGTAGTTTAAATTACGAGAATGCCTTGAGTTTTATTATTTATTATCTATTGTATTTTTTGTTGTGTTAGTGGGTGTATTGAGGTATGTATTAGATTTGATTTCTTTCTATAATAACTTTAACCACAAACTTAACAAAAATACAATAGATGATACTTTTAAAAGACCTAGGCATTCACACAGCCCAAATGACATCCATCACCATCAAAGACTTAATAAATTAAAAGTAAAGATACACACACACACACACACACACACACACACACACACACACACACATGTATATATATTATAGAACAATGAATAGAATAAGTTCGTTACTTGGGTTTCAAGCCTTTTACACAATTTTCATTGTGGTAAAAGTGTCTATATAGCGTAAGGTTTAATCACGTGATATGGTTTGTTTGTGAGAAACATTTACACAAAAGATTAACGTAGTTAGGTACACGTGACATTTAAACGAGAAAAATCTTTTTTCCTTTGGCCGTCAAGAAAAGAAGGATTTATGGGATTAAGCAGGGTCAGTTAGTAGATGACTTTAGAGAAATTTGTTAATAGGTCTATTCTTATATCCTAATTCCCTTCTTTTGTTTCCCAAATTCTAATGCGATAAAATGCTATGTCTGAAGATTGTGGAAAAGATATGAAACTTTAGTAACGGATTTATAGTGTCCATAATTTTAATACTTATAGGTTTTGTACCTACTCTGCTATAATAGCATCGTGTATTCTTTTCATGCAAAAACTTTTATTTGCTGTTTTCTATCTTTTATTATATATATATATATATATATATATATATATATATATATATACTGCAGTGAAATGAAATTTCGACATCGTGAAAGATTATACTATTTTTGACATTGGCACAGTATGTGCATCGAGTTTGAGAACTGTTAATACACACTTTGCTTTGGAACTTGTACACGTATAGATTTGCATATATTACCTTTTTTAATCTAATCGAGGAATATTATATATCCGTTTAATTTTTAGTAAATTTAAACACATATTCTGGGTGTTACAATTTTTTTTTCTGCCGTTTAATATATATATATATATAATTCCAAATAAGCAGTGACTCTCTCTCTCTCTCTATATATATATATATATATATATATATACAAAGAAATCTATATTGCCTGATCCAATCAGTATCTTTTCTGTTTGATACCATGTGCATAAACGAGAAAAACGACTGTTTTTTTCATACGGATTATTATATACTGAAGAAACCAAAACGTTATGGTAGAAGAGAAATGAGTTCAGTAGACTTAACAAGCGGAGTCCAAGTTTTGAATGCTTAAAATTATAAATTTATATATTGATCAGATGTTTATCTTAAAGATAATGTCATGCAAAAGGTGTTTTAGCCTAGTTAAATCTTTTTATATTCATCTTGAATTTCTCCCTTTCATATTTCAGATGTATTGTCATCCTTGGGTGTTTTTATGACGCTAAACTGAACACAGCCGTTGTTAACAATGGATTTTATGGCGAATTAAGTCAAGTGAATCTCTACAGCACACGCCTTAATTATAAAACTGATATCGTTCAACTTGTATCCAATCCTAAAGTAATCCTCAAAGATGTTTTCGTTGGTTGGGGAAATTACCACCTGAGCAGAGGAGTCCGCAGAATTGCCCCCAGTACTGCCGACGGAAGTCTTCCCACTGGTAAAAAAAATGCATTTTATACTTTTCTGTCGCTAAATCAAATGTTTCAGTTGTCAGTGCTCAAGTCAAGATAAAATGTCAAGGTTTCAAATGATTGTTGCATTGTGGCCGACGACTGCTATTTGTGTGGGCTAGTCAGACAACACGTAACCGCACTAGCTGATTACAAGGTGATGATGACATTTACAATAGTTGATAGTCATTGTTATTGATGATGGCCGGAATGAAGGAACGGCAATACTTGTTTATAAAAATATAAACTTCTTTATTCGAAACGTTGTAATGTTTGTGTGTATGGGAAAGAGAGAAAGAGATACGGAAGACTGCTACGATTGACGCCACGTTGGGACAGACATATTCAGAGCCCCACTTCTTTCAAGGGAGCTTGATACATGGCCGATTCTCAGCCCGAGAGCTACTTTCCTCACACTCCGGGTTAACGTGTCTACTCGCTGACTGCTCTCCGATTTACTGACCTCCTGATTCTGAGGTCAAAAAACTTCCAAATTATATATTTTCTGAACGCTCTCACATTTTTCCTTCGCACTCAATTCACGTGATTCATTTCCGCTGTCCCTTGTTTACCCCAAGACACAGCTGCAACATCCAATTTACGAAGTCCGCAATAACCGCCTGTTGAAGGTCAATATGTAACATTTAAAGAGAAGGGAAACATACATTCATGAGATTATTTGATAGTGAGGAAGAAACAAACATATTACATGCTATTTTTCAAAATATACGCATTTTCCCCAAATATGTAATTCAGGAGATAAATTAGGGTGAAATTTCTTATTTTTCTCAATTTCTGAAATGAAGTATTGTTACTCATTGTTCAAGATAGTCCAGTCAAAATTTTCTGATAAAAACCACGAAAATGAGGATTTCAAACTGAAAAATTCTTGGTTTCTTTCTTTTTCTTACTACTGTAACCGGGAAAATGAAGGGAGATGAAGTCGTCAGTCTACTATTTCTTTTCCCTTTGTTTTCATAGGTAATTGTATTTGTTTTTCTTGTGGGAAGTTGTTTGCTATATCCCCATCCTGTTTTTAATCCAGTTAATTTCTATATGTTCACTTTTTTATCTTCATCTTCTTGTTATATGAGTATATACTTATCCCATTCCTTCTTATACAAATTACAACCTCTGTCCAATATCACAAATTTTATTGATCCATAAAGACCTTTTTCTTCATCAGAAAAGATGTATAAGTAAATGAAAAGCTTTTGAAAAAATAGAATGCATAAATTATAACATTGTTGATGAGAGAGAGAGAGAGAGAGAGGGGGGTAAGAAAATTCTTCTTTATATGTTTTAAATAAATGAAAATATAACCTATTTTTTTATGGTTACACATCTTAGCAGTTGTGGCGATGTACTCAGAGGTCAAAATACTTAGCTAAAACAATGCACATTTGGCTGTGTTTAAAATTTTAAAAACATTTGTCATTATACGCATTAGAATTGTCTAATAAATACTGGCCAGTGAGTATAACGACATGGAGATCGTGAATATGTTGTGGAAGACTTTTTAGAACGTGTTGTTTGATCATATCGGCGCTAATTTTATTAATGACTTTACTTTTTGAAAGGAAAAAGCGCTGCCTTTATGAATGTCTGGTAAGATTGTCTTAATCTTGAATAATAAACATAATTTGACTGTTGGGAAAACCTTGGTTAACTCCCTTAGTTATTTGATGAGAAGGCTTTAGATAAACGATACCAATCCTAGGGAGTTTAAGTTGGTTAGTTGTTTGGTTAGTTGATTGTGTTTTACAGCATATCAATCCTTGTAGGTTTATTAATAGCAAATCCTGTTTATACATATATATTACATATATGGTTTTTAGATAACAATTTTCACACGAGCCAGCGCTTATTTATTTGCAGACAGTTAAATGGTTTCAAGTACTGCTATCTAACACTAATAGTTTTATCTGCACAGTTAAATGGTTTTCTGTATAGTAAATGATTGAAGTTTATTTGTCTGGACCTCACCACCTACTACCACTCCAGGTCAGAGTGGTAAAGGCAATAATGGGGTACTCCACATTCTTCAAAGCTTCAGGACTAAAGTAAAACTAAAGTTAGCGACCGTAGTCGAGGGTGATCAGAAGGCTCCATTTTCAATAGCTACTACACCAAGGTGTAGAGAAGGGCGCTACTCCTTTCCCTGGATTGCTCCACTTTACCCTTGATCCATACCTTATAATGCTGCGTGTTAAGCAAGGAGGCATCAAGTACAATTTTTTGAGTCTTTGGTATGACTCGACTTGGGATTGAACTGTGGTCTTCCGAGGCTTTGGAAGACAGATGGTTTCGTATCAAATCCAAAACAGAGATCAAGTCGGCATATTCTACGGGGCTTTTTTTCTTTACAATAATAGTATGATTGGTGTATTCCGCTAGTTTGAAAAGCTTTTCATTTATACCTAAATATCTTTTCTGACGAAGATCGTCTAATGAGTATAAGAAAAAAGAAATTCCCAAAGACCAATAAAATAACTTAGAATGAACCGGCTTTTTTCAGCTTTATTAAAGTTCTCTACCATAAAACGTCTATTTGACTAATAATTTTGTAATTTCTCTCTTTCCATTTCAGTTGGTCAGATATTTATGGAAGTAAAGTCCTGTCCACATATGGTCAACAACTATGGCAGCCAAGGACGGACTTTATTAAAATGGGAACCCCCGAAATTTTCGGACTATTCAGAGTTAAAACAGAATTATCGGCCAGGTGAGTGCTCAAAACGAGACAAAGTTCTGGACTGTAAGATTCATTGATCTTATAACATTCCAAGACTATTTCATTAGTTTATTTGGTGATTCAGTTTACGGTATTATTTACGTATGGATCGGCATTTTTGCATGTTTATAGTAGCGTCGATGATGTTAGCGAAATAAGAATGCTGAAAAATCGATCGCATGAAATCTTAAATGAACTGGTGTTTTTATCGTAACAAACATATTGTTTTTAAATTCTAAGACTATTCATATAATCTGAAATCCTCAGCTTCCAAATCACCCAAGTAAACATAATAAACAAAGAAAAAGAAAATCTGGGAAGAAGAAAGCAAAAAGATAAAAATTTGAAAAGAAAGAGAAAATGAAGTAGAGAGAGCACGAAGTGACATGAACAAGGAAGATATCCAAATTAATGAAAGTTATAGTGAGAGTGTAGGGAACGAATAAATAAATTTTTAAAAAAATTAAATTGAATTTAAAAAAGAAGAAAACTATTAAATTTGCAGAAACTCCCAGAGGTTCCTAACAGGAAAAAGGGATGATGCATGCGTAAAGAAAAAAGTAACCTCCTGACAAGGGGGAACAGGCTTTTTCTCTTTCAGGCAGTGACCGGCGAATTGATAACATCACTGCCGACTGGGCGCCACGCATATGTCTTTGGACTAGACGTTGGTTAGTCCCTTTTACCCAGTAGCATCTCTCTCTCGGTTAACAGTATGCCGGAATATAAAAGACTACGAAATGGAACTACAAACCGAAACAACTGGACTTTGACAAACTTCCAAAAGAAACTAACCCTTTAAATACCAAATGAGGACAAGCACATGCAACAAACGATTAACGTATTTTAGACACCTTAACTGGGGGATTCAACCATTTCAATTTATTCAGGAAAAACTCCCTCACCCATGGAATGGTTGTTGAACCCAGGAAATAAAGGAAAATGTAAAAGAAACGTCTTCGTCTCCTATCTGTTACTGTCTTCTTTTGTATAATTATTTTTGGGACTTTCTTGGGCAAGGCGTTACGCCGACTAGCCAACGTGGGGTAAAATAAAATAACCTAATAATATAGTCAGATATCAAACAGCAACACAGCTTTGCCCATTCCCCCTGACTTTCAGTCGAAACCCCACAATAGAAGAAATTGAAGAGCGGTTACAAAAAGGAAGTTTACCTCTACATTAACCATGAATTTTGCTTTGATATATTTGACTTTCTAAAATGATTCTTATTACCATAACAAAATAATTTTTTATTTTTCTGTTGTGAGATCAGGATGTATGTGTGTTTGTGTTACATTGGGTTTCATCTATAAGTCGATTGTGAATTTTTCCCATTATACATTCCAAAGATGATAATTTACTCCACAGACGAATCATCATTTGCATGAGTAAATTTTGGTGAGTTCCACAGGTTAAAACCCACCTTATTGATATTTTCTCCTGTATACAGTAACAAGATGTGAACCAGGACAGATACAAGCTTCCATGAGAGGAAGGATTTATCCGACTTCCCACCAACTCAAATTTGATATGAAATCATTTTATTGGGAGGAGCACAAATAGATAGATACATGTGTAGCCATCTCTAAAAATGCTTATCTTCTCCATATTCCGTATTTGGCCGCCTTAGGACTGATAAGTTGGTATTGCCTAGGAGTAAAGCTTTATGGGGCCAGACGGTCAACTTAATATCACCTACCTGGTACGAATGCTATCTCGGCCCGCCCAAGAACAAGTAAGTATCCATGTTTCGATAGAAGAGAGGTTCTTATTGTGTTTCATAGCATTTGGTGTATTTGGTGGCTGTTGATCCAATTCGTTACTACAAATACAAGTAGTCTTGAGTAAATATTAGCCTATCATTTACACAGGAGAGAATTTTTTTTATTATTTTAAGAAAATCAGAAACGTTAGATGCCGCTAAATGTACGATCTTAAAAGGAAAAACTGGCTTTGTATGCAGTGGACCTTTTATGATGACCAAGAAAAAAAATCATGAATTTTTCACCTTTTTTTTCGTTGGTTTTTCTCGGAAGATTTTGGTCGTTTTACATTTTATGATCTTTAAACTAAATTTGACCATAGCATTTCCGGCCAAATTGGTAAGCTCTCATGAATACGGAATAAGGGTTCAAATCTTGTAAGAAACATTTTTTTATTTCCAATATCTAGTGCTTGCCGGAGAATTTAGAAACGACCGGCTTTTAATGATAAAATCTGCATTTATTTAAAGTTCTCAATCAATTTTCATGTTTTATTGAGCAAAGCTAAGTAAAACACAAGACTGCATTAATGGCATACTACAGAGCATTGAAATCATTTTTCTCTTATAAGTCTTTTTGTCAACAAAATTAAGTATTACACGTCAAAAATTCAGCATTTGTGGGTAAATGTTTTGATTAATAATAAACAACTTTTATGTCATTGAAATCATTGATAGAAGTAGAAGTAAACTCACACGTCCAATGAATTCCAGTTAAGTAGGACATCGGTTAAAAGGTTGAAATGCTTAAGAAATAACAGAATCGAACGTTTATATGATATCTGTTTCAAATGAACGGTCATTTCTCGAGATCAAAATTTGTCGTCCGGTTTAAGTATAATCTATTGTAGATTTAAACAAGATATATTAGCCTATAGAATAAGAAATAAGAAAGACTGATAAAAGTCTAAGCAAATTTACAGCAAGTCTCTGGAGTTATTGGTTATAATGTCAAGAGTTATTGGTTATAATGCCTTCTAGAAGCGAGAGTTAGTGGTAATGTGTTCTCGAGAAAAGAAAGAAGAGATATGAATGTATGAAAAAGAATCAATCTGAGATTTTAGTATTTTAGTCGCAACAGTTGTTTGTTTTTTGTTGTTGTTTTTTTTGTTTTTGTTTTTTTGTTTTTTTTTCAAAGCACATTATTTATACATTTTTAATTATTTGTGATTATGGATTAAAGGCTGGGTTATGATGACAATTCAGCTCTTCGGCGGATTTGGTTCCATAAATGTCACTTCTTGTCGGCTTCTGCTGGAAAATAGTGCTTCTGCTTTCTTTCTAATTCAACTTTGCAATGACAATCTTGATTTCAATAGTAAAAAAAAATTCTTTAACAGATTAGAATCCTCTTGGATTCTAATCTGTTAAAGAATTTTTTTTGTGGCGAAGGGCAGATGATCGAATATTTTCCCTATACTGTCATTTAACTAGTCAGTAGACCGTCATTTACTTTGTAATCTAAACTCAGAATAGTGAAAAATAGGATTAAATAAATGTTTAAAACTGGATTAAAAAATAATGATCATTGTAATTTATTTTTACTTTCAGATACAACAGTCCTTTGGGGTCGTTATGCAGTTACATATGAAGCTCTAGATAAAAATGGCAATGCTGCACTTTGTAATTTTATGGTGTATGCAAAGGGTGAGGGTATTTTTATTTAAATTATTAAGTTATTCACTAAAAAGAACAACAACAAAAAATTAAAAGCAAAATACAATTGAAGCATTTTGATGTTTGTTTGAACTCGGCTTGTCCAATCTATTACCTGTCATGTATGTATTTATCTAATCCCTTCACGATATACAGGATGGAACTCAAAGGTAAAATTATTAAATGGAGTACAGCTATTTTATTTTCAGAGATAGTCTTCTTGACCAGTTATTATACTATGGCTTGAGAGCCCATTTCATTCATGCATGTGTGTGTGTCTGTGTGTATCTGCATGTGTGTCTGACTGTCCATTCATAACTGTTTGTCTGCATTTGTATCTATCACACTATCATATCAGACTCTACATAAAATTATTTAGAAGTTAAAATAAGACGTCCACGCCCAACTTATACACCTTTTTAAAACAAAGCTGCATTATTAATTTGGTAAAAAGCCGTGCTTATATTTTTATTAATTTTACATTTCTTGCTGTGTAATTCGGTTGTTGTTTTTTGTTATGTTTTTTAAACCTTCTCATTAGCAATATCCTCTTATTATTTTTGTAGGTGGTAACTGCACCAAACCAAACAATCCATATGAAGGAACAGCTCAGTGTGATTATCAAGAATTTCCATATTATTCTTGTAACATAACCTGCAACAAGAATCGAACCCTTACTTCCCCTGCTCCGCGACTCTTTACATGTGGACCTACAGGAAGTTGGCACCCTGAAAAAATGTACATGCCTATGAGATTTCCCTCCTGTGGTGGTAAATATTGTAACATTTTATCCTGTCTTTTCTCTTGAAAACTAAAGCTTTCATTTAAGTTATTTGAAATGATCAAAATAATTTTAAAATTATGTTTTACTTCATCAATTTCTTGTTTCTTAATGAATCAAGAGCTCATTTCATAAAATATGATATTCTAAATATCAATACTACAGCATCTACCAATCTACCTTTCAATTTAAGGTGCCAGGTATGTATGATAGGGAAAAGAGAAAATACTATTTATCTACCCATAAAAGAGGAAAGAAAAGAAAGACTAAAAACATATCCACTTTTCAATCTTCCCTCATCTGGTAATCAAATCTCTGTATGTGTTTACTCATCCATTTCCTACTACCAGTATTTGCTTCAGATAGTGTAATGGTTAATGAGCTTGGTTAACAGACTGATACTAGCAAATTCCATCTTCACTGTGTGCCTTTATACTTCTGGCTTTGTACCACAAATAATCTTAGTAAATAACTATCAATGTTTTGACAGTTTCTATAGTTTTGAAAAAAATATATTTCTCCCATAACTTAACCAAAATTCATTGTTTATTTTCCTTTCAATTAATACCCAGCATTTCCTCAATATAATTTACTGCATTTTTTATGAAAAAAAAATCAGAATTTAATATTTACAGGAAGCGGGAGGAAAAAGGCAGTGAGTAAAATTAATCAATGAATTAATTAGTAACTTGTAATATTTCTAATATTTTTTGAAAAACATGTTGGAAAATCGAAAGTAATGATAAAGGGAAAATGTGATGTTGTATGTCACAGCTAAGTAAAGACTAGACAAGGAAAGTTATTTGAAATAATCCTCTTTGCTCTATTGATTATTCCCTTTCAATATTTTTGTCTTATTTCAGCAAAAACAAAACCTTTGACAACCACCATCACTTTAAACCTTCAGTATGCAATTCAGTCAACTACGTGCAGTGTTGTGAAAAGTGCAATGAAACCAAAACTGATTGAAACAATGAAAAAGCTTAATGCCAAAAATGGCTATGTTTTGTGCAAAGAGCCGAATTGCTCAGACATCAAATGGAAGTTTAATTGCAATGATGTTTTAACTGCAACCCAGAACTTGAAAGTTAATGCCATCGTAAATGCACAGTGAGTACCTTTAAGATATTTTTTTATTCTTTCCTTAGCGTAATAAAAATCTAACCAGTAGTTACATAAACAAGATTTTGATTAAAATATACTTTATATTGAATAAAACTAAGTAAAATTATTCTACAAGGGAGTGCTGAAAAGTTCTGTCACACAAAGAAAGGAGTTACCTATTCTGGCTTTTAATTATCATTTTCTGAAAGGGTTTAAAGAAACTTGGGAAATTATGTGTCAAGTATGTTGAACTTCAGATTAACATATGAAATAACAATGAAATAATATGAAATAACATATGAAATAGAAATGAAATAATACATATCATGACTTAAATTAATCACCTTGTTGGTTGTGCTGAGAATTTTTCCGTGTCACTCCCGTATTTTTGTGCAAAATATAATTCACTCTAATCTTTAATTACAATCATGAAGGAAGAATAAAGAATTTGTTTGATTTATTAGTTTATTTTTTGTTATATTTTGCATTCCATTTGTCTGAAATTTTTCTGTTTGTGTTTCTTTCACTTTGATTGTCTTCATCCGTCTCTCCATTTGATTCTGCCATTCTTTAAATTTATGCTCAGTTGTTTTTTCTCTTTCTTTTTCCTTTTCCTTTTTTTCTCTTTTCTTTTTTCTTCTTCATGGCACTCAGAAACATAGCTTAGTTTGTCATTGGATTAACTATTACAAACAAACCTCACTACTTTCACAAGTAACTCTACTTAGAAAAATTCTGTGTTTACCTACAATTTAATGAAATTATTTTTTATGAATTACTGTTACAATTAGCAACAGGTTCATTTAAATCATCAGAAACGAAAAGCTATATAAAACACATCTTAAAGTTACTATTCTGACACAGCAATCATCGATTGGTTTGTTTAATTTGTTTAACAGCATATCAACTTCATATGGGCTATTTAATGCTGAAATGTGATTCTTCTTATACTAGTCGGGCATAAGAATATATGGCATTCAGTGTTGATTAATTTCTGTACACAAGCAAAATGGCTAAAGAGATGAAGTCGTGCCATGGAAAGTTCCCGATTATTTTATAATTAATCTAAAATCTACAAAATTTTCTTACTTTTCCTTGTGACTTAGAAATTATCATCATCATCGTCATGATAATAGAATGGATTCCCTTTACTGTCTCTTCCCATCCATCCTTATCAGCCATCAAACTTGGTAGGTTCTCTAGACTGCATCCAGTTCTAGACAAAGCTGATAAATGTAAGTCTTTGCTGGTCAACCAACAAGAGTGTATAGAAACTAATGAGAGAACATTGCTTATGAATTCATCCTTACTTCTCCAGATCAATATGTCTGGTTTGTCTTGGATGCTTTGTGATATGGGAGGTAAGTAGTCATACAGCTTCTGTTTGGTGGATTGGTACTTTCAGGATTTGCTCAAAATAACCCACAGCATTGTTGTGTAGTTCCAGTCTAGTATTTTCTTCAAGTGTTTCATTCGATTGCAGATGGTGCAGCCATTCAGTAACACTCACATGGCTCCAGCTTGGAAGAAATCCCATTTTATTTTATCAGAGAATTTAGATTTCCAAATGATCAATAACTTGTCAATTGCAGTCTGTCTTTCCTATGTTGAGATCACTTTTAGTAAATAAGGTATTGATGTGAATATTTGAACTAGTTTCTACTAATTTCAAAGGCTTGCCATTCAATATGGACATGGCTCCATCTTGTTTAAAACATATGAACTCTGTTTTATCTGAATTCATATAAAGGTCAATGTCTTTTCTTGCTCGCTCCAAACTATGCAGTTGGCATTCAGCTTTTGCAGGTGCATTTGCAAGAAGTGCTTCATAATCTGAGTAGTCTCCATCTGTAATAATTTCTGCTGGATATCGTCTGCTTATTGCCTTTATTACTATGACACTATTTTCTTTCTTTAGACCTATCAACATTAGTAGTATGTAATCAAAGCAAGTTTATGAATAGATCTGGTGCAAAAGATTCCTGCAACTATTTAAAAAAAGTCAACGTCACTATCTGGTGAGCAAACCATTGCTTTCATGTTTATGTACATCATCATTATAGAAGTAATAGTTTTTTTGGCAAGACCATATGCAAGAAGTATCTGCTCCATCTTTCTCAGTGTTTGGAATTAAATGCCGTAGAAACATCTACAAACAATAATGTTGCCTCAAGATTATAGTCAGAACCTAAGTTGTGGATCGATTTGCCGAAAAGTGCTTTGATTTTTCCTTTGTATTGTCTCAATTTCAGGTTTGATATGATTGAGAAGTAGAGCATATTAACCTTATTGGCTCTAGAAGTGAGAGTTATGTCTCTGTAGTTCTTAATAATTCCAAGGTCATCTTTCTTGAGGAAGAGGAGGATGCAGTTTTCGTACATTTGTTTATTGTTTTGTTTATACTCAGTGTTAAATAATCTAAGGAGTATGTCATCAAATTACCTTGTCTTCCATTCTTCAGAAGATATTTCATGAACACTTGAAGATTTTCTGCTTTTAAATTTTTTCAGGACTGCATCAAATTCCTCCTCAAACTGTCTAAGTTTATGTCTAGTTGGTCATTAATAATTTCTTCAGTAGGTTTATTTCAGGAGAGCTTCCAAGTGTATCCATGAAATTTTCTTTCCACTTCTGACGTCTTTCTTCTTGGCTGGAAGCCTTTAGTTTTGCTTTCAAGGTGCTTTCCCTTCTGCTAACTTCATTTATATTATGTGATTATTTATTTTTTACCAAATTTCTGATTTTATTGATTTGCCCTTCGATTTATTCTAATTATTCCTTTTGGGCTTTCTTAAGTTTATGCACTTGTTTTTTCCTAAATGCTATTGACTCTCAGGAACCTCTAAGTTTGGCTTTTGGTTTGGTTGATATGTATTCAGCAGCTGCTTCTAAATGGGCAGTAACAAATTTTTCATATTCGTTATTTGGAGTATGTCTTTAAAATGTCTCCTGTGAAGTATCAAAATTGTTTCTTACAATTACTGTATATTGATTGGCAGATGAAGACTTGTCCTATTGTGATGATTTACTTTATTTGTTTTTTGTTTCTGAGTCGACTCAAGCAAATCTTTGATGTGAAAATTCTGTGATCGGAAGATACTCCTTTAAAAGGCAATATACTGTACAGTTCAAAGCTCTTGTTTATACATAACCTACCTGTGCATTAGTTAGGTTTAGGTCCATAGCTTTCTCTTTCTTCTTCCTTTTTGAAATTTAGTGTTTTGGCATACAAGCCTCTTCTCGAGAGAAAAATCTGCTTGATATTCACCATTTCTGTTTGAAGACTTATGTAAACATTATTTTTGCATTTGCTTATATGAGCATTCATGTTTCCACAGATGATTAGAATGTTATGTTTGGGAAATTGTTGGATAGGGGAAGGGATAGTTCATTATAGAAGGTGATAGAGTCCGCTTCAGCACTGGTGGAATAGTAGCATGAAACAATTGTTGTTCAGAGTTTGCCATTAAATGTGACACATAACATTCTCTGAGTTTCTCAATACTATTTAGAGATTTTAGAACATGTGGAGTGAGAAATATTCCAACACCTACTGTTGTGGTATTGATGGAGTTTTTCCATAAAAATGCTGACATAAATGTCCATCCATCATCAAATTCTTGGTGTTTTAGTTCTAATTCGCCATGATAATATCTATGTTCCTGTTTGGATATGATGTCGATATTCTTTTTAGCTGCAGACACAGTAATCTCGGATAGCTGGTTTATTATGTTTAATGTTTAAAAGTTAAAAGTTGCAAAGTTGCAAGTATTCTAGCCTCTAAGTTTTGATTTATGCCCCGCAGTTGATTTTTCAAACACTGGGCCTACCTCAGCAGAATGCACCTCTTTTTGACCCCCATTAAGTGCAATAGAGTTTGGACATTTGATTTGAATTCTAGTCATGGTAATCTTTTAATGGCTATTTTTTACCTCATCAATATATGCTACCTTAATAGATGAGAATCAGTCATTTCCTGACTGAACTATTTGAACCTGGCCATTGAACTATGAGGTTCCGTCACCAACCATCAGGGGATCAGCACCATTGATCAGCTGTTGAGTTTATCCATCTTGCTTTATATCCACTATGCTACATCATATAGTTTTCTATGCTACACACTTGTGTGATTCAATAACACCTCCTAATTATGCAGTAATTAATAATATCACCCCCTAATAAGTAGGAATTATTTCAGATTTGAATAAACTGATGTGATGAAAGCATTTAAACACTGAGTATGAAGGTGCACATAAGGCTTAATTTGTAAGTTGAGATTGAATTCTGTATGACTGGTTCCTCTCAAGTGATTTATACCCTTACTAACACAGGCAGTATATGAAGTATGAACAGCAGAATGAGAATGATTTACCCCTGTGGATTTTGTTCAAAACTCTCAGAAGGTCGCCAACATATGACACCTGAAGAAGACCAGAGGATACAATTGCCAAAACATTGTGACCATAACCACCAAGATTAGAACACTAATCCAAATATTTCAATCGATATTACCTATAAGTTTGTCTGTTGTATTGTCGCATAAATAAAAATATGAATTATTTCAAATTCAATGCAAAGTTTTTGATCTATAATAAATCCATTTAAAGTATTATCTAATGATTTTTTTACTAATTCAATATTTCAGAAGCTCTTCAGTTCTTGATATCTTAACTAAGGCTGCCCTGGACAAGAAGGAATTTGACTATGTGAGTGTTCCTTTCCTATTTCTTAGCAGGGTCATCTTGTACAACTATCAAGGGACAAATTTGACATAAGTTTGCTTTATAGTATGAACACACATATGTGAATGTGTGAGTGGATTGTGAAAAAATAGCTTATTCCCACTAACATTGGCTGCAGGCATTAGTTTATATTCCTGAACTGACTTCATTAAAACATTGGGGAGGTACAGCTTGAGTAACAGATTAGCCTCTATTTTTTTAGTATGATCATAATGGTGCTCATGAATTATGAAATAGACTAAAAGAAATATAATGACCCACAAATTTCAAACAATGGTATATCTGAAACACCTACATCCCATCTAGAAAAAACAAAAAAACATTTTTTCACAACTAATTTTTATGGCATAGCATTCAGAAGGCAATTTTTTAGTTTTGAAAAATATTGGGTTTATATGATTTTTAAGGGTGGTTGGGTTTTATTTATCTAATAAATACTATATTGAAAAAAATCTCTGACTTTTTGATACACATGTAAACCAGTTATCATTCCTTTGATTTTATTTACTAATGACAGCTTTGAAATTTTGAGTTCTATTAGTTTTCTACCATTCTTATTAGGGTGCTGTATCTTTTCTGAACAGGTTTTATTGCGTTTTTTTTAACACTTTTAAAAGATATCTTATTAACCAATTAGTATCTGAAATTGTTGTTAAACAAACAATTGATATATGCCCTCATCTGTTTCCATTCATATACATTTTAAAACTTGAACACTATTGGTTGTACTTATATATATGTATATATGAGAGAGAGCAAGAGAGATTTTTTCTTTAGCTTCTTATTAGATATTTACCAAATATATTTTACATTTTAGTTATTCTAATTGAGTGAATATATTTTTATACACTAATTTTTTTTTTCAAATCTTATTTGAATTATTTTTCTTAGAACAAAACTTGCAATATATATAATATTAGTACAGTGTCAACTACAGATTTTGGGTTTTACAGGGTCAACCCAAAGAACTATTCTCTTATTAAAGCAATAACTATTAAAATATCCCAGAATTATACATCTTTCCATGGCTTTAGTTGGACTCCACCAGAAATAATTATATTAACTTACTAACTTTTATAGCTTTGTCTTAGTGTCTTGACAAAAAAATGTTGATTTATTTAATTTTTGTGGACAGTGTTCATAATAATGTTACATGAAGGATGTTACATGAATTTTGTGGCTAGTTATTTCAGGCCCATGAAAATCACCCATAAAAAGACAATTGTAAATCCTTCTAATAAAAGGAATCAAACTAACAGACTTCGGGCTGAAATTAAAAAAAAAAAAAGTCTTTAAAAATCTTTCTATTTTTTAATGGATATATTTTTGTTCGAGCTTAACGACTAAAGTTTGACTGTAAATAATCTTTTTCTGTTCATCATAATATCAGATGAGGGAAATTTAATAATACAACAATGGGCCAAATTGAAATACACCCATTTAAGTTCCATGTATGCTAGTGTATGCTTGTGTGTGTATGTGCGAATGTGATCTGTTCCACTGACCCAGACACTGAGTGATTAATATCAAAGATTCTAGTGGTGACTAAGCCAGGCACTTTACATTATTCAAAGAAATTTGTTTTGAAAAATAAAGAGAAAGAGAAATTAACATTTTCATTTTTTTTTCTTGGTTGAATAGTCAATTGCAAACCTGCACAGGCACAGAGATTTAATGAGTTCTATTTTGAAAAATTGTTGTCAGATGCTAAAATTCTTTTTATATTCTAAACTTTACTTATAGTAAATTATGTTAAAACCAAGATTTATAACCTAAAGTTACCAGTGAAATATATATATATATATATATATATATATATATATATATATATATATATATATATAGTAGCAGAAGTACCAGGTTCATGACTAGACTAAAACGATTTTAGGAACATCAGTAAGTGAGATATAAAGACAGAAGAGACAAGTAAGCTAAGAATTAAAGATGTGCCCTCATTTGTTACAAAAACATTTCACCTATCAATTCAAATGAAAAGTAATATTTTATTTTATAAATTGTTTTTTTTTATTTTTTATTTTTCTTTAGTTTACATTTAGAATAATAAAAAAATGTAATGTAAAAGAATTTAAGAATTTACAGATTACAATATTCTTTCTTTTTAGGAATTTTTTTTGTTTCCATTTAAAATAACATTTTAAAAAATGTAACCCTAAACATGTGAGTAATTTGAAACATTCTTGTAATTTTATCATTTTTTTTTAACTTTGACTTTCCATAGGCCACTCAATCATGTTACATAACTCTGTTATGTAACATGAAAGAAAAAAGGAATTTACCCATGTAAAGAAAAAAGGAATTTACCCATGTTTTTCTTTTCCAGCCATCACTTGTTGAAGGAGGAAATTTATTGACTAAACATTTTGCTTTGACTTCAACCCAAGTATGTGGTAAAGGAGAAGCACTAATACAAGGTCAATGTGGTAAGATTTGTTTTCTTCCTTGAATTTTTTTTTTTTTAATTATTCTCTGACACTTGGAAGAAATGACCCAGACATGAAACACAAATTAGGATTCCAAATTCACCAAAAAATTACCTATTTTTCCTGTGTATCTTTGTCTGCAGTGAAAAACATTCTGAATAAAAATCAGCATCAAAGAATGCAATCCACATGTTTGTATCAATAACAGGAAAAATGTTGTCTTTATTCTTTATTTTTTATCATCATTTATAACATGATCTTTATTTCATAGATTGAGAGCTAGCTTGAATGTGGTTTTTAACTTATATCACAATCCCTGCATCCACTGTTTAATTTTTAGTACAAAGAGAAATAAAACAGCCTTGTCCAGGATCTACACTCTTGTTGCCATTTACATTTCCTACAATGATAATCATAATCCTTTCATTCAACCAAACAATCAACTCTGATTGTGCTCCTTGTATTCACTATAGATTCTGTAGAAATGAGAAAGGAGGTATTATTTAAGAGTATTCTTCATGAAGCAAAAATATGAAATAATTTAATGACCATCTGTAAATGTTGATTATTTCTTAGATTGAATATTTGCATAGTTCTTTTCAAAATGATGATGCACATCATTTTGACAACAATTATGCTAATATTCAATTGAAAAAAAATCAACATTTACAGATGGTCATTGAATTATTAAAGAAAGGTAGTCAATTCTGATCAGCAATTTTGGTTGAAAGAATAGAAAAATGAATTGCCATGAAGAATGGTGATCTTGTAATAAATAATAATGGGATTATTTATGTATAGAATAGTACTCTCTCCCTCTCTTTCTTCTTCTTCTTCTTCTTCTTCTTCTTCTTTCCCACTATAACTTTTTATACTTAATTCTCTGCTTCTCTTGATTCTCTCCTCTGTTTTCTTTGTATTCTATTTCTCTATTTCAATTTCTTTCCTTCCAACTTATTCTTTCTTCACTTTTTCTTCCCATATTCTCTTTCATTTGCTTTCTCAAGTAATGCCTTGTGTTACCATAAAAATATAATTTCTAATTACTCTGCTGTGAAAAAAGTTGTGGTGATTGTTCTCATGGTGTAATGGTTAAGAAGCTGGACTGCAGAATCATAGTAAGCGAGTTTGAACTCTAGTCGCACTATTACATTCACTTTCAAACATACACTCTTGAGAAAGGTATGAACCCCCATATCCTCCTAGCTATGGGTTAAATTGTACCACTACTGTTCTTCTTGAAGAATGGATTTGGCATTAAATAACTCATGAAGGTTGATATGCCATTCAACAAAGAACCCCAAACCAAAAAAGTTGTATGACCAAATTTTATATATATATATATATATATATATATATATATATATATATATATATATATATATATATATATAAATTTTGTATAAAATAAAAAACTTAAGAAAATCAGATTGAAATGCTTCACAAGAAGTCTAGCATCATTAAAATGCAAATGAATTGATTTCCAAAAGCAAATCTCAATCAAGGAGGAGGGAAGTGTAAATATATGTCGAGTGTATGGACACTAATTCTTTTAAAAAAATTGTATCTGTCAGTTTAATGCATTTTCTTTGTTTATGTATTTTAATATTCCACATTTTGGTGAGGAAAACAAATACTCAAGTTATATCCCTCTGTTACATGAGACTATGGATCTGTACTCAGAACCCTGAACTGGCTTGGTCTAAGTTGACTGAAAGACCAACAGTTGTCCTTGCAACAAATATCCCATTTCCATACAACTTGGCATAAGTGTCACTATGGGAGTTGTCTAAATGAGACTAAAGACCACTTGGGACTACCTGCAGCCCTCCAGGTTCTATTTCTGAATTCAAAGGTTTTTCTTTTCCTAGATTGATTGGCCTAATCAATTGATACTAAAGTAATAACGTATAAACAATAACATTTCTGATTTAATTTAAATAGATTTACTTGACATTGCTTTTTGATCTTTCAGTTCAATGTACACCTGGAACTTACCTGAATGTTAGCACAAAGTGTGATGTATGTCCAGTTGGAACATTCCAACCGAATAGTGCTCAGATTGAGTGCATTCCTTGTCCAGATAATGAAACAACTCTGGGACCTGCTCATTGGAATATCACTTCTTGCAAAAGTAAGTGTATCACACACACACATTTCAACTATTCAGATTAAACTATTATACAGTATATCCACAAAGTCATACAAGACTTTAAATTTAAAATAACGTTTTAAAAATTTTAAATAATGTTTTAAATCATATTTCTTTTTGTTATTATTTATTTTTTAGATAAAGCATTGTCAATCATCATTACATTTAATTTTGAATTTTTATCTTTTTTATTTTAAAAAAAGATAAATAAATAGATAAATAAAAATATGCAGTCAAGATTTAAGATCAAGAGTTTTTATTATTTATATATTAATCTATACAATTCAGATTACTATTATCATCTTGGTTGTTATATTCATAGTGTTTCAACCACTTTACTCCCTGGCCTTTTTCAGGTTTTTAACCCTTTATTTATTTTATGAAATGAGAACAGTGCTTCCATGAATTAAATGAAAGGTTCTCTGAAGATTTCTAAACTTCAGCAACTGACACCAATGGAGGGCCAGAAAGTACAATATCTGAAATGTTGTGAGCATGACAACTAAGATGATGACAGTTGTAGGATTTAGATTTAGATAATTTAAATGAAAATATGGTATCAAAATTTCTGAGATGAGTTTTTAATTAACAATACTTCTTCTATTCAGACAACTTAAGACAATCAGGTGTTTAGGCAAATAAAATAAGATGAAAGAAATAGTCATCAAAAATTAATAATTAATATAAGATTGTGGTAGATGTCTTGCTCGCACTTGCTCCCAGACAAGACTCAAAAGCTATTGATTGTCATTCCTGTTTTCCTAATGAAAGAAGTTGAAAAACATGCATATATAATTTGGTTGCCATATTTATGACTGATTTAATTTTATCTGACTGGCCTTTTCAGTGAGTTTTCAATGATCATTCATTGAGAGGAAAAAACTAAAAAAAACTTCTAAATTTCAGTTGGAGCTCCTCAAAGATTAAAACCCTCAAAACAAATCCACTAGTCTGTTATTCTCATAAACCCCAAGTAACCAAAATAAAAACTCAAGTTTTGTTTTCCTCTTTCTAGTCATGTAACTTCTAACAACCAATTAATATGCACACATCTATAATTCTAAATCAGTATTTTTTCTAATTTCATTGTTTCCATGCAGGTGTCTGACTTTAGAGTCAAATCCCAGCATCATGTTCTGTACTTGATGATACATTAGTAACAATATGAAAATAACTTATTTTTATGTAATTAATATTTTATGTAATTAATATTGATACTATGTGAAATTAAGTTCTACTTTACAATATGTGATAAGATAGATAAAGAAACAAGTCTAATTTTTGATGTCTTAAATTGAATTCAATTTTACTGGCTGAAAGGGAAATAATTTTAATACACATCCTATATAAATATCATATGTCAGAAATTATTCATGAAGTTAATTTTACCATACAAAGGATTGATTTGAGAACAGTCATTAAGATTCTTTGTTTCTTTTGTTATCAAACTCTTTCAGTTAATGCATTGTACAGCCTTCTAAAATAATTAAAATTGTCTTGCTCTTTTTAGAGAAATGCTCAATTGGTGAATACTTTGATATGAACACAAACCAGTGCAGGAACTGCAGCATTGTCAGTTATCAAGATATGGAAGGTCAATTTTTTTGCAAGCCTTGCTTGTCTGGAAAAAGTACCAAAACTGAAGGAGCCACATCTAAAAACCAATGTACAGGTAAGACTTATTATTATTATTTCCATTTCAATTTAATTTTGTTAAATTTAGCTTCTAGTAGAATAACCAAATAGAAAAAAAATTAGTAAATGCCTTTGATTCACATTTATATTCTTATCTGAGTTTGAATGGATGTTTACACAATAAAAACTAGGATAAAAGTGACTAATAAACCTCATGTCTTTATCAAACAAAGATATACTACTTATTATTATTACGTACAATTTTTACCAAAGCTCATATCGAATTTACTTTTGTCTAGCCTTTTTGATTATTGGTCCTTATATCATATTCATCTCTATACTTAGTCTCTTCAGCAGGTCACAGGAACCCAAAATATGCACTGCTTCTTTTAAAACATCTTATTCTCCAATGTTCTCCCCTATCTATTATTTTAGCTTCATCCCATAAAGGCAGATGGTTTCCCTTTACATATATGGTCAGCTATACTCAACTTTTCAATTTCATCTTAATGCACTGCTTTTCAATGTTCCACTAACCTTACTTTTAGTGGACAGAATGTTTTGCCTTTGTATACTTTACCATAACAGCATGGGAAGGAGTACATGCAGTTCTTGGTTATCTAGTATCTGTATGGAGTTTGACTTGAAAGAGATATTTTTGAAGAGTTGATCCACTCCTGAAAATTGTCCTGATATCATATGGATTAAATATTTTTGTAATCTTTTAGGTCTTTGACATTGAGTAGACAGATTGTAGTGAGTTTTCAGGTATTGTTAACTGTTGTTCAATCCAGATTTTGAAATGAGAACCAATAGTCATAAAGGCAAGATAAAAAAATAACTTTTTAAAAATTAAATATGAACTAAGGTAAAATCATATGAAATTGTAATAAGAAGTATCTCATAGGTTGATAAAGACATTAGGCTTGTAAGTTTCAAAAATTCACACAGAATGGTCCAGCTGGCTAAAGTGTTTCTAAGTGAAATCATCTGGAGGTAGCCAGTTCAAACCTGACCACAGGTAAATAACCAAGAATACTTACAATAGCTAAACACTTGTACATGGTTATAGTTTATAGAATTAGAACAATCCAACCCTGTGGATTGAATAAAATTTCATTTCGAAGCTCCATGTAGGCTTCCGAGTTTAACATGAAACACCAGATGAGAGCCAGCAGATGCATTAGCCGAAACATTGTGAATTGCATTGGGTTATTTTTGTCATTTTTTATGTTTTTAAAAGTGCTCTCTTTCAAATCCATATTAGTTACCTTAGCGATTATATTTTGTATTATTTTAATCTTATTTTTTCTGTAGTCTGGGTTTTATATATGAGGGTGACTATTCTCTAATTTGTTGTAATCATTTTAAGTTGCTAGAGTTTTCATACAATCACTGCTCGATTTTTAATATATTATCTGTTATATTATTAACTGTGTTCATTTCAAGTGATACAGTCTCATTTCATTGGATATCAGCAACTACTTGTTCTTTCATATAATCATTTTCAGCTTCTGTTAAGCTGTTGTCTTTAATGATATATCTTCTCACATTAGTTAGTTTATGGGGATCTAAGTGTGTATCTGTACATTCAGTTCTTTCTTGTCATATGTTGTAGGTTCCTTGAGTTGTATTTCTTCCTGATGGTTTGTTAATTGCATAAAAGAATGCATATAATATTTCTTTATAATCCTCATTTGAACAATTTTTCCTTGTGTTTTTATTTTCATAGTTTGTACAAAAGATCTTGGTACATGGTGCATTCAATAGGTTTCCAGACTTTTTTTGTACAGGCATTTAGAATTGATGTAGACTCTTGAAAATTCAGTATCTTATTGCTATATATCTTATGAGATGACTGGCCAATTTTTATGATTTCAGGTTCAAATGAACAGCTACAGCAGAAATTGGAATACACCCTACTAAAGCCTGATTGTCACAGCTGGTGAATTTCAAAAATGCAATCTGGACTTTAGAAGAACAATATGCAATAAAATTCTGTTTTAAACTTGGAAAAATAATGCCATACGATTAAAGCTGGATCTACTGCTATGACCCAGAGACCAAGAGATAGTTCCCAGTCGGAGGATGCTAGCTCTCCTAGACCCAAGAAGGCCAGACAGAGCAAATCCACCCCCAAACTTTTGAGGATCCCTTTTTTTGACAGCACTGGCATGATCTACATTCACTGGATTCCCACTGGACAGTCAACAAGGAATACTATGCTGAGGTTTTAAGGGAGTTCAGGAAGAGATTCCTTCAGAAGAGGCCAGCACTCTTCAAATCGGGTCAGTGGCATTTCCACCAGGACAATGCACTAGTCCACAATTCCATCCTTGTCACAGACTATTTGACCGAGATGGGCACCAAGACAGTTCCTCACCCTCCCTATAGTCCAGACCTTGCTCCCTGTGACTTTTGCTTATTCCCTAAGCTCACAGGCTGTCCTTATGAGACAATTGAGATGAAAGAGGCTGTGACGAAGGTCATTGATACGCTCACACAAGAGGACTTCTATAGGGCCTTCCAGAAGTTGTTGGAACAGTACAACAAGTGCATTGCAGCCAGAGGAGATTAGTTCGAAGGAGACTAGAGTTTCATGTGTGAACTATCAATAAAAGTGCCCTTACGAAAAAAGTCTCAAAACTTATTTCATGATCCTCGTAGGTCAGAGTTGGAATTATCCCGGTTCTGATAACTACTGAAGTGAAAAAAGATTTTGTTCCAGTTGCTGATATTTTTATCTCAACCTGGATCAGCATTAAATGATGTAGTTCTTTCTTATCCATGGAAAGATCAATATAGAGATTGCTATAAAAGTGGTTTTCACGTATAGTTTTGGTGCATTTTATTCTGACTGCCAAGAAGTGTTTTAATTTTGCTGACAAACATCAACATAAGAATAGTATTAATTATTGATTTGAGAGTTTTTCACACCAACATATGTTGGTGGTTTCTCACTGGAGTTTAAGTGACAACAAGTCTCCTAAAGTCTCCAGGACTCTTCTCAGTATTCTGGCTGATCTTAATAATGCAATAGTCTGGATGATTTCTACTTGTCCTCTTATTTCCCTGTCTTCCAGTCCCTTTACCAGTCCTTTGGGGTTCCCAAATGCACCAACCCCTGTTATCTTCATGTTCCATAGTTTTTTTTGTTCTCTAGCTAGGTCTAGTTTCTTATCTCTCTTTTTGCTTTCTTTTATTTTCACTCTGTGGTCTACCAGGACAGCAAAAACCTCTATTTGGCATGTTCACTTTTCTTGTTTACTATCACTAGGTCTGGTCGTCTGGCCAAGATTAGGTGATCTGTTTGTATCTCAAAATCCTAGTGAAGTTTGTGCATTTCATTTTCCTGGATGGATTCTGGGTTATCTATATACTTTTTGTTCATATGGTCAAATTAAAATTTTTGCCCAATTCCCAGTGGATTACCTTCCTCACATAGTCATGTCTATACTCTTTTTACACTAATCTATTGCATTCACTTATTATATGATTGATTATTTCATCTCTATCACCACATAACCGATACCTGCTATTTTGTTGCATCTTGTCAATTCTTGCTTGAACATAGTTGGTCCTTATGGCATTGTTTTGTGCTACTGTGTGAAGAGATTCAGTTTCTCTCTAAAGGGTTTTCTTTTTTACTCATATCCAAGTTTTCTTGAGTGAGATTTCACTTATTTGTTGCTTGAAATGTGCATACAGTTCTTCTTCTTCCCATTTTTGTATTTTTATTATTATTATTATTATTAATCTTAAAATTATTAGTTTATTATTAATGCAACGCATATTGAATATAAAAACTCACGAAGTTTTCCTACTACTTGAATTTCATGACTGTCAATCCTCCGGTAAGCAGAAATATAAACTAAATAAGGAAGTAATTATTTTTCCATTTAAATATTTTCATTAAGATTTTTTACTGTTTGTCAAATCACGGCATAAACAAATGGATATCATATTCCACAATTAGTAATTTTCTAGAGTTAAAATAAATAGAATTAAAAGAATTTTTTTACACTTTTTTTTCAATAGTTGTTCAGTTTTTAAAATAAATGACTTTTATTGTCCTATATAAGTAATTATATTATTGATACTCTTTTATTTTAGGAAAAAGGTATTTTTTAGAAATTCAAACATATCTATGATTTTTTTAAGTAATATGTTGAATGTAATTTTAAACATCAATAAAATGTGAAATAACTTGAAAAGTAAAATTAGTAAACTATATGAATTCCCCTTCAAACTGCTTCTATCAAATTCCCACAACTAATATCAAGACATAAATCTATCTCATTGTAAGTCATCTTGGCTAAGTCTTTGGCACTTGTATGTCACAAGAATAGAAAAATGCAGTAATTTAGTTGATAGTCTGTACACACTTGTATGATTATGCTCCCTGCCCTACCAGTGACAAGCAAATTAGCTACAATAGATACTGACACTTGAGTCAGATAGAGGTCAATCAAAAGGATAATGTGTATATAGCATATATGGTTAGATTTAAATAAGAATTTAATAGTTCAATTATATCTGGCATTTACAATTTCAGAGACTTGTCCAGCTGGTTATGAGTTTACCACAAACTGCACAGAATGTCCTATTGGTTTTTACCGTGAGAATAACACTGCAAACACTTGCAAGAAATGCAGTAACAATACTATCACATTTCGCACTGGAGCCACAAGTGAAAAAGAATGCAATATTAGTAAGTCACCAATGCACTTTTAATTAAATCACATCATCTCACATAACCATAAAAACAATCTCGACTGATTTTTCTTTTTTTTATCAATTTTATCTCTATTTTTCTTTTTGTCCCCATTTACAAATTGTAATATAGTAAATAAATACTAAAGTGAAGTGGTTGCAGAATAAGAACAGGTAAGTTATAAAACAAAAACCTGCAGCTGCAACAAGAAAATGTTGACAATGTTAAACATCTTGATGAGTAGGCTAAATGCAATAAGATATGCTTTATCCATATTTACCGACCCCTTTGCTCAGGCAGGATATGACACAAGGTCAATTTTTAAGCGGAGTTTAACAGGTTTGAATTCAGAGTTTTCCTTCTCCTAGACTAGTTGCCTCACCAAGGCTGAAGAAGCAGGAGGAAGAATAATTGGATACATACATTTCCCAAAGGTATTAGTGCTATGTGAGATACAGTCAGTCTCATTCAGGATTTGAACTCGTGTCACCGTGTCCATTTACTACAACGATAACCATTACACCACAGGCACCTCCAGATAAAGATATGCTTTATCTGACAGCATGAAAACAGCAATTGACAAAATTGTCAGATGTCATCAATCATCTAATTAGTTATAAGAGTGGGTCAAGCATACAAAGTGTAGTGTGGGTTCACTGTTCTGAGAAGCTTCAAGAAAGAAGCAAAGTTCTTTTGATTTTACCTTTGTGTTGCTGCTGACAGAAACAAGCAAAGCCATAGCATGAGAAGATAGAGAACAAACCACCCAGAGATCAGAGAAGAGATGGTTTCTACAAGAAAGAAAGACCTGTGAATCAATTCTCATCATTGTGTCTTCCATCTGTTTCCATAAATTTCCATAGCTTAAAAAAAATTAATGACAGGAGGTCCTATATTTGAAGTAAGTAGTGTTTTTGTTTTCTCTCATTCATTTGTTGATCAGTTCATCACCATCATTAAAACAGCAATCATCAATGACAATATCACAATAATGTTGTAAGTGAAGAGTGCAAGAATGATCAAGGAATCAAAATACATAATCGTATAACACTAACAATAGGTAATCCAGCACAGAAATGTCTTGTATTAGCGAGTGGGAGGCTTGCTCTGTGATAAGTGACAGGGAAATGCTATGTTGACCAAAGGCAAGCAAACAGTTTTTAGAGAATTGCTCATTATCATGATGATCATTTTAGTAGTTGAGAGAGAAGTGTCAAATATTATCATAGAATCATTTGAAGAAAACATAAAAACAACATCCATTCTAAACCTAGGACCTTTCATTTCTTATTCCTTTAACTGTTTAAAGGTCTTGAAAAATTGCTTAACATTTATAGAATAATGGGTATTAGCTGTCTCAATTTCTGAGATGAAGCTTCATGATTTTTATCTTTAAGGGTTTTCATCTTTATTGTTATCTGCATGTTTCGACCGTTATGTCCTCCAGCCTTCTTCAGGTGTTTGTTGAACACAGTTCAAAGTTCCGAATAGGTTCCTATGTCCTTTATTGAATCCATCGGGGTTGCCTGTTCTGATTCCATTTGCCATAACCAGGTACAAGTGTTAAGTATTCCTGTATTGTTACTCGTCTGCAGTCAGGATTGAACCTGAAACCTTTACATTTATAGAATAATGAGTATTAGTTGTTTGAATTTCTGAGATGAAGTTTGAGGATTTTTATCATTAAAGGTTTTCAGTTTTACGCTAGCATAACAGTTATAGGTGTTGGTTCCCTAAGCTTCTAAGGAGACAATCATCTGGAGGTTGTAGGTTCAATCTTGACTGCAGGTGATTAACAATATAGGAATACTTAACACTTGTACCTGGTTATGGCAAATGGAATCAGAACAGGCAACCCCCATGGATTCAATAAAGGATGTAGTTTGAAGTTCCGTGTTGGTTCTTGAGTTCAACAAACACCTGAAGAAAGGACACATCGACCAAAACGTTGTGCAGATAACAATAAAGACGGAAACAATAGTCTGAAAACCCTTAATGATAAAGATATAGAATAATGATCACAAAGATGTTATTTATTGCAGCAGAAATGAATGAAAGACAAGTCAAATTTCTATAATAATGATAATGCATTCACAGGTAGTCAATGTCAATGAACTCTCATTATGACAGTGCTTCATCTAAAAAATTCAGATTCTTACTTAACTCTATTATGTCTACTCACTATAGAGGATTAAAAAAGCAACATATACAAGAACACAAATCCAACTTGATTCATTTCATAAGAACAAACTCTTACATTTCTGATGAAATGCATTATGTCAGTGGGACTTAATATCTTAATTTAATATTTTCTTTTTTCTAAAACAAATATGTAGTTATCTTCTTTTTTTAAAGGTCATTCACATTTTAATGGTCATTTTTTAATAGTCATTTTCTAACTTTTGACTTCGAACGTTATTTTTTTTTTAATTTTATTTTTGTTACAGAATTTTTTAAGATAATTCTTTAATGACCGAGCTTCTAACAACTGACTTTGTATATTAGGATGAAAACTTAGGAAGCACAACAAAAGAATTTAACAAACAATCTAATTCCATTAAAAAAATTAGTTAAAAAATGGGGGAAAAAAAGCTAAAAATTACAGAATCATTATTAAAAGAAAAATTGAAATAAATTCGTTTTGACAGAAGTTGTACTGAAAAGAATGATTGAAAATTCATTGAATGGTTTTTATCACAGAAATTCTGAGAATATTTACAATTGTGGGAAAAATTTATGGAATAAAGAACTTCTGAAAATAATGAGGACAGTCCAGTGGAATCACAAAACTATTTATTTTTTTGTTATCATATTTTCCAATTTTTGGTAACCTCTAGTATCAAATTTTCCAGCAAAAAAATCATTAAAACTTTTAAATCACCTCAAAATATAATGATAAATAATATATGCATTATAAACATATGTTTTTACTATAAAAATGAAATTTTCTTAATAAACTTAGAAAATTTCTTTGTTCTGCATTTCATACATTTTGTACATCAGTTTGTGTATCATTTGATTCAACATGATCAAAATCTACATTTTAGTCAATAATTTCACTCAACTCCAAGTTTGAATTATAAATAATTTCTACCAGAACCAGAAGTGACTAATATCCTTCTGTTATGAAATTCAACAGCAACATATATAAATAATTACATCAATTTTGTATAAAAATAAGAAACTTCTTCAAAAAATTCTTTTGTGATTTATAAACTTATAAATTTTCACAAATGCATATAGCCCAGTCTGCCAGACTTAAAATATGCTGACTGTATCGCCTCAAAAAAGAAATGTCCTGATATGATGCGCGAATACATTTAGCAGTGAGGTTCAAGCTCTGGAGAGTGTAGAGTCACCTCTTCATTGCCAAGTCTTCTCTGATTCAGAGTGTAGTACCAGTAAGGTTTTTATCTATGGAACAAATGGATTTGTTTGAAAATTATTTGTTCAATAATATCCCTCCATTACATCATTTTGGCCCACATCAAATTTACCTTTACACCACTTTTCTAGACTAAATGTAATTAGGTCTGATGTTACATCACTCAGCAGCAGCATTACCTATGTCATAATAAAAGGACATAAAATGAATAAATTTTTCCTTAAAAATATATTTAAAATAAATAAAATGCATAAGAATTAGCAATATGGTATGAAATTGGATATATTTGCATGTGGCATTGTATTAGAAATTTCACAATAGTTGCACATAGCACAATATTAAAAATTCACTTATAATCACACACAACAGTAAAGAATTTAAAGTTTCCTATGAGTTTAATATAACAACTAACATATCTCTTGATAACTAACTTCTTTCATGCTTTTTTAATTAAATTTGTTCTACTTAACTGTCTGTCTCTGTCTCTCTCTCTTTCACCCACATAAACACATTCATCTATTTTTCCCATCTCTGTGTATTATTTCTCCCTTACAGCCTCTCTATATATTATCTTTTCACTCCAGCTCCAATGCATTCTGCATAAAACTGATTTTATTTTTGGCAGGTGCCTGCTCTGCTGGCTCTTACCTTAATGAAGCCAACAACACTTGTCTCCTGTGTTTAGAGAATGAGTATCAAGATGAGGTCAATCAGAAGTCTTGTAAACCTTGCCAGAATGGATCATATCGAACTGGTAGAAGAGGAGCCCAGAAATTAGATGAATGCAAATGTAAGAAGAATGATAATATTGGTTTCTAAATTTTTTGTGCAAAATTTTTTTGAAACAATAAACTGGATTCAAACCAAAATTATAAGGTCTAACTAGTATTTGTGAACAATGTTAACTTTTTCATTGGGATTTAACTTATTGTTCATTTGAAGGGAAATGGAATCAATGAAAAAGTGACTTGTACCATAACATCTTCATTCATATCAAAGAAAATCAATGAAAAAGGCACCTTGCCCAACTGCAATTGTTAGCAAGCTATTTTTTATTCAAATGGAAGCATCAATACCTTATGGACCACTGTTACAATGAGAACCAAATAGATCCTTTAATATGAAATGTACAATTGCTGCTTGAAAACATGTTATATTCTGGTTTTATGATATTTTTATTTTTCAGTCTTCTGCAAATCAGGTTTTGAAGCCAAGAATAAAATGTGTTATCCATGTCCAAAAGGCAAATTCAAAGACAATAACGAAGATTTCCATGGCCTTTGTAAAAGTTGTCCAAGCTTAAAAACAACACTAACAATCAATTCAACATCTGAATCTGATTGTAAAATACGTAAGTAATTTGAAATATCCCTTTCAAAAAGAATTCTCGCTTGGTTTGGTTTCTTTGTTTAATGACATATCAACCTTCATGGGTTATTTTATACCAAAGCAATCATTGTAGAAGAACACCACTGATACTCTTTAAACTATAGCTGTGGTTGGGGAATAAAGGGTTTATACTTTTCCCAAGGGTATTAGATCAAAAAAGAAAATGTAATAAGATAACTGGTGTTTGCATTCACTTACTATTAAGTCAGCGCATTAGCAACTACACCAATGAACGACCCCAAATCTCATTTAATTTTTCAACTAAAATTTGTTTATGAAGAATCTAATTCAAAGGATTGTTGTAAAATTAAACATTTGATCTTTTTGCTGCTCCCATGTTTTAACCAGGCTTAATATACACCTCAATAAGAAAAAAAAACTCTAATTCTTTGAAGCATTAAACAAAAATGATTTCTTTTTTCAAATCTTTTCAGAATTGCATTTAACCTCCCATTATTTCTGTTGAATTATGAAATCCCCTGTGCTTTGAAATCAGTGCTGATCTAACATCTTGATGTACTGTTTTCTTAATTTTTGTCACTTTCTAAAGGCATTAATTGTCCATGATTTAAACTTCACGCTAAAGTGTTTTATTCACTTCTTTCTCTCCGCATGCATTTTACTGTAACTGACATTTCTATTTCACATTTGGTAATTGTCTTTTTATGCACATAAAATCTGACTTTTAGATGATTTTTTTTTTACCTATTTAATTCTTTTCAAATTCAGAAAAGATATAACTTGCACCGTGACTGTGATGAGTCGATAGTTAAGATAGTTGGTTGGTTATTTGATTTTACTGTATGTCAACTCTTGTTGGGTTATTTGATGCTGAAGTCGGGGTTTTTTTTTTTTTGGAGTGGGGATTCTTTTTTTGCAAGCATTCAACTTTCAGAAATTTCTTTCATTTATTTTATTTTCATTTTTTTAACAATTAGGACCTTGAATAAGTTTTCATTGTTTTCTAACAAATGGCATTCCCAGAACTGCATGCATATAGTTTTACATGGTAACACCTCTATAAGTAACTACCATAAGCAAGCTTGAAATTCAGAGAATGCCATTTTGCCGAACTGTAAACAACTTTGTTTTTCATAGCATTAAACATATTGTATTTCATGCCAAAGAAAGTGTATTTGCAGGGTGTTCGCCAGCAGCAGATTTCTTTTCAATAAAGTAAAGTTGGCAACCATAGTCAAGGGCGACCAGAAAGCTCCCTTTTCAATAGCTACTACAGCGAGGTGTAGGGGAGGGTGCTACTCCTTTTCCAGCATTGCTCCACTTTACCCTTAATATGTACCTTATATTGCTGAGTGTGAAGCAAGGAGGTATCAAGTACTATTTTTAAAGTCTTTGGTATGACACAACTTGGGATTGAACCCCGGTATCCCAGACCATTGGCAAACACTCTACCCTCTAGGCCAATGAGCTCTGGAGTTAACCATAATTCTACGGAATCACAGGACTAGATGATTAGATTAAGATTTAATGTGACTCTTGTTGAAACTGGAAGACCTACATCTTTAATCTTGTTGGTTTTTGTTATTGGTATCATTATTGAATTTATCATACCATTGCCAACGTTTTTTAGATGGCTTTCTATTAACATTTCTATAAGAAATTTAATTACAACAGTTAGTTTTTCTGCTATTGATATGATTGTAAAATCTATCAAATCTGGTCAAAAAGTAAAGTCTCCTTTTTATTTCTACAGAGATAACTTCTGATAGAGGGAAGCATGCCTCTCATTATGCAAAGTTTAGTGAACCAGGCCAGCTGATCATTGTTAGCAAACATGATTCTCACTGGGTATTTTATATTTCTGACATTGCATCAAGCTTTTTGCCATTATTAGCTTGCATCACAGGATAATCTTTTAAGTCAAATACAACTGGTTGGAATTCAAAGTTTTCCTTCTTCTACATTGGTTAAAGAACCTAGTTTACTCTAGGATTTACCCATAGCTAAAGGGAGAATTGTTCGAGCCATACCTTTCACAAGAGTATTAGTACTTTGTTAAATGAAGTCTTACAAACATCATGTATTTACTATTGTAATATAAGCAATTGCCACCATTTGGCCATAAACAGTGATAACATTTATAAACTTATAAATTTTCACAAATGCATATAGCCCAGTCTGCCAGACTTAAAATATGCTGACTGTATCGCCTCAAAAAAGAAATGTCCTGATATGATGCGCGAATGCATTTAGCAGTGAGGTTCAAGCTCTGGAGAGTGTAGAGTCACCTCTTCATTGCCAAGTCTTCTCTGATTCAGAGTGTAGTACCAGTAAGGTTTTTATCTATGGAACAAATGGATTTGTTTGAAAATTATTTGTTCAATAATATCCCTCCATTACATCATTTTGGCCCACATCAAATTTACCTTTACACCACTTTTCTAGACTAAATGTCATTAGGTCTGATGTTACATCACTCAGCAGCAGCATTACCTATGTCATAATAAAAGGACATAAAATGAATAAATTTTTCCTTAAAAATATATTTAAAATAAATAAAATGCATAAGAATTAGCAATACAAACAAGAGAAGCTAAAAAAAAATTTAAATAAAATAAAAACACACAAAATCTGCAGAAAGGACACAAAGTTTGAAGCAAATAACATAATTTCATCAGTTTTATTCATTATTCTTAACAAATTAACTCAAGAATCTTTTTTAATTCTTCAATTTCAAGAATAACTCCTTTAAATTAACATGAAATATTCCCATTGCAAGTTCCTAATTTGACTTGATTTTTTTTTTCTTTAGACAAATGTCCAGCTGGTCAACAACCGAATGCTACTGAAAATGGTTGTGAACTTTGTCCATTAGGAACATATCAACCTGAGGCTGATCAACAAAAATGTATCAAGTGTAATGCCAATTACAGCACTCGAACAGATGGTTCTGTTAAGTCAAATTCCTGTGAAGGTAAGTAAAATCTGATTTTGTTAGCTGATAAATTAAGACATTAAATCTATATATCTACTAAAATTGTTCCAAAATTTCCTTACACAATTTAAAAAACAAGATAATCATTTGCTTGTAGTCAAAAAAAATCTAAGTGTTTTCTTTAGAAATTGACAAAAGAAAAAGTTGGTCAATGGAAAATAAAAGTAAATCAATAAGTCTATAATCTGACATGTCACCATTACTTGAATTTTGATCTGAAATTTTCTCTATTAATGTTTAATCTATGAAATTGATTTTAACCACAGAATTAAGTGCATTGGCCATGAAAAAGATAATGTTTAAAAATAATTGATGAGAAAAATTATCTTTTTCCAATAGACAATGTTTCACAGAATAAAAGGAAAAGTAGTTTGATTTATGCTACAAATTCTGTTGTACTCAATGTAGATAAATAACAGATAAAAACATCAATATGTTATATAATAAATGTGAACTTGGTAACAACTGACTGGTCCAATGTTTACTTGTATCTTGTCTAAATCTTATAAGACTGTATTAGGAAATGCTCATAAAAAGACCAGAGAATTATAACAGCATGTATAAACTTGATAATACTTTCATTATAAATCAAGTGTACAAACAGCATACAAGGGTCTCTTTTAATGGAGATAGTTGAATCTAGGGTTTAAAAAAAGTAATCATTTAGATGATCAAATTTCCTAAGCTTTTAGGAAATAATTTATAATTAAAACATGCTGATAGAATGATTCTGTAAATTAAAAGATAATATTAAACATTGCTCCTAGTTGGTCATGAAAATTCAAAATCATTGAATTTTTCTATAAGATTCATGTTTTGCATCATTTTCTTGAGAAAAAGATCTCCCAGGTTTTATAAAGAAAGTTGAGTTGTCTAATGAGCTAGAGTTTACACTGATGCAGTTGTATTACTTGTATCTGTCCTATCTTTTTAATATTGTAATGTTAAATATGAAAATGTGGAGCTTTCATATACTCTTTGCTATTATTAGTTGTATCTATCCTGACTTTTTAATATGTCAAATTAAGACTTCAAATTCTTCAAAGTGGTTCCAATCTTATTTTATTCAGATAATTTTTGGACAAAACAGAAAATCTTTAAAAAATATCCATTCATTGATAAAAGCCTAAAAATAAAATCTTTGTTAAATTTATAAGACAGACAGGCAGACTGATAAAGACATTCTTAATAGAATTTTCTGAATGGTAACAATAAGAATCTAAGGAAGAGTTAAATGTTTGCCAAGTTTTTGCTATAAGCTAATGAAAACTGTCTCCTTTTTTCTGCATGTCTCTTTCTTTGCTTTTGATTTTGACAGCACAATCATTTTCATTAGAATGTTTTATAGAAAATTATTCCTTAGTGAATTCAAATAAAACTTTTTTTGATTAATTTCTCCAATCCTTTTTCTTGACAAAAAGAAAAACAAGTAAAAAAATATTACAGTTATACATATTCATCATTTTCATAGAGAATTACACAGAACTTGTTTATTTGTATTTTAATAATCAAAAACTAAAAACTTTTCTCCTGCTATTTTGATTAATGAGCTTTTGCCAGTCTTTTTTTAAATATCTTTAAAAAATGTAAATCCAAAATAAAATTCAAATCACCACGAGATAGAGCACGGGTTATCTATGCATCATACACAAATTAAAATGGTGAGCTCAAAAAATCTCTGATAACCAGAGCTGTACTAAAACAATCTTGCACGAGATTTATCGAGTTATTTTACATTGATTTATTCAAACTGATGTTCTTATCTTGTCACATAATATCTGCCAATATGATGCTACTTTGGGTTATTCTTCTGAACCAGAGCATTATATATTTCACTGTTTGAAATTCCTGAAACAAAAGAAAACAGTATCACAAGAAGGAATTAACAAAAAATTATGAATTAATGAAAGACATTCCTGTACACAGAAAATGGATGAGAGCTTGAGTTCATTTTGAAATTCAAAGAACTTTACCAAATCTGATAGTCACTGAAAAAGCCTGGAGTATACAGAAGCCAAAGTTTTATAATTAACAATCAAGATGAGGACAACAGTGTGTTTGTTTTTTAAACATTATATCCATCCAAATAAAAAAAATTTTTCAGTGTGTTCATTAAAGCAGGAGAATGTGCAACCTCTAGTCTGACATTATTTAACTGTGGTATACAAAATATAATCTTTTGCCTTAAATAGGCAACAAATGTAACGACTGGTTAATACATATTAATACATATTATCAATACATATTGTTATTAATGCATAAAATGGTAATCAAATTTATTTTAAAAATTCTACTTAGGCATTTTATTTCTTTTTTTAATTTTGATCTTTGATGGAGACACCAGGGTACAATACAAAACTATTACATAACATGAAGTGTCAACTTTTTATGGCTTGTTCTCTTTTAGGAAAGACATGTTGTTGTAAGTATGACTTAATAATCTGTGTTATTGAACATTCTTTCCCATTCAACTTAAAACCGAGTTGTTAATTATTTAATTTTTTAATAATCTAATCATTTAATCATTTTTTACAGTACTTTTTGGGGAGTAGGAGGTATTAAATGGAAAATAAATTTATCTAGAAAATTATAATCAGAAAATTAACTTAAAATAAATCTTTTGTTATTATCCCAGCTGACCTTTTCTTTTCTTCAATCTCAGTCTGTGGTGTATGTCTTATTGGCATGCTGACCAATTAAATTCCATTAGATAGAATTGCACTCAAATTTGGTTTTTGAGTTTTCCCTAATCCACAATGAACCCAAGAAATAAAAAAAAATTGTTACTTTGTAACACTGAAGGCAGTAGTTGTAGATAATTGAGTCTGTGAAGAAAACTTTCCAAGTTATTTTCTGCTTGATACATTGGTTTTACAGCATGTCAACTCTTGTATTATTCAGTGTTGATGGAGTATTACAGGTCCTTCAAATATAAGAGTCTCAAAGCAGAAAAGTTGATGAGATGAAGAAGTTGTCACTTTTTCCTCTTTCAGTAACAAATATGTTTTAAAAAACCAACTCGCATTTATTTTTGATCATTGCAAGTTCATTTGGGATTCATTCTTTAAAAGGAAGATGTGATGTGGTTTTTCAGTCAATAAAAGAAAAATTTTCTTCTCAATCTATAAATTTATAAATTGTTCCCCCACCCAATCTGGAGGGCAGTTTCACAGAGCCCAAAAATATTCAACTTAACTCTTCCGTTATCTGATTTACAAGTGTCACTACTAATCTGATAAAAAATTTCTCAGAAGACATGTGACAGTCTCAGCCAATAAAATGAGTGCTCTCATACAAACTGCCAGATAGTGAACGGTTTCATGTTACTTATCTATCACACTTACCCATTTCTATTGTATTATCAGGATGTTACATGACGTAAAGACATTCTTTTTTTGAAACTAATTATACGGTTTCAAGTAATTAATGATAATCATTTACTGGTCCATTGGCCTAGCGAGTAGAGTGTTCACCAATGGCGCAGGAGACCAGGGTTCAATCTCAGGTCAAGTCATACCGAAGACTCAAAAAATGAAACTTGATGCAACCTTGCTTAACACTCAGCATTATAAGATAGGGATCAAGGATAAAGTGGAGCAATCCAGGGAAAGGAGTAGTGCCTTCCCCTACACCTTGGTGTAGTAGTTATTGAAGAGAGAGCCTTCAGGTCTCTCTCGACTACAGTCACTAACTTTACTTATTCTTAATACAAATAATTTGCACACAGAATTTTTTTAAACAAAATTTTTTTAAAACAAAATAGCAATCTAATACAAATAATTTGCACACAATCATATGGTTGAAATATATTCCTATCTAATACAAACAATTTTCAAATTGTTCTATTTGACTCATAGAGGAGACCCTAAAAGCTACTATCATTCCAGGTGAGAGTGGGCCAGGGAGTAATGGCATTGAAAGGTAACTCCACACACCCAGAACTTGAGTATCATGTTCAGATGCAATTTAGTGTCATATCCAAGACACATAAATTAGAATGAAAAACCAAATTGTTGCAGAAAATAAATTCTTTTTTTCTCATCATGAGGCTACAGAGGGAGTCCCCATTGCAGAATGGTTAAAGTATTGGACTGCAAAGCAAGTTTGAACTCCGGTCACACTTTCTGACTAATACCTTTGGGAAAAGTTTAAACCACCTTATCCCCACCCAGCTCTGGGTTAAATAGTATCACTGCTGCTCTTCTACAAAGAGGCTTTGGCATTAAATAAACCACAAAGGCTGATATGCCATTAAAGAAAGAAACCCAACCATTAGGCTACAGACTTACTGGTTTATTTGTGCAAATTAGTTTAGAAAATTGGGATAAGCAAGGTCACTATGATAAGTAGTACCATCTTTGTCCTATAATAGTTGTTACTTATATTTATAAATTTCATCCTGGTTCAATTGGACCTGGGAGTAATGGCAATGAAGAAGTGACTCCACATTCTCTAGAGCTCCAGAACTGGAGCCTCACCACCAAATAAAGTTTCATACCTAGGGCACTGCTTTTTTTTGGTGGGGGTACCTTTCTGCATGTGGTTGGCATATTTTAGGCCATGCTAAAAAGTTACAGCTTTTCTGAGTGAGTGAATTCATTTTGAACATTCACAGTCAACAAAGATGATTGCTCCAAGATCTTTTGAGCTTTTACATCTCTGCAGTCTCATGAAAGGTATTAATCAAAAACAATATTGACAAATATTGCTGAAGAGAAATTCTTTCTTCTTAATCCTTAGAACATGAGTGAATGGTATTTGTGCCACTAACTCGAAATACACACGTGATGATCATGGCAGAATGTTTTTCTTCAGAGGAAATGGAACAGGAAAACTGAGTTTAAATCCTGAATGAAACTTCTTGCGTTTGCTTTTACATTAATTTTGGGAAAATGATGAATCCATCTGTTTTTCCTTGTTAGCTATTGGAAAATAATAAGGCAAACTGGATTATTTAGCCTAGGTCAGTTAACTAGTCTATGAGAAGGAAAAACTCTAGATTTAAATAAGGTTTACTTCGCTTAAAATTTAATCTGGTGCCAAATACTACCCATGTGTGTGTATATACTATACATTGTATATATGATAAAAATAAGTGGAAAAGTGGATAAATCAAACATTTACAATGGGTTTAGTTGTAATATTTCCTGTCTCTGATGAAATGGGATACCCATGAACCCTTGTCCCCCTTCATTTCCTCTTTCTTTTTTTTTCTTTTTGTTTCACTAAATAAACCACTCTCCCTTCATATTTCCCTCTCTCTCTTTCTCTCTCTCACTAAGATAATTCACCTCTACTTAGTCAAATCTCAGATGAAACCCTGATACACTTGGTGCCACCACACAGTCAAAACTAAATTGACCCCTACTACCATCACTCAAACCTCCTTGTTCTTTTCCTTATCTATCTCTTGTCTTTGGACCCTTTCCTTCCCTTTATACCTTTTTATATTCTCCATTAGTTTATCTATTTCTTCAATTGGTAAAACGTAAAAAAAACGCAAAAAATGTTTAGTCTGGTGAAGTTCTGTTAATAAAAAATGAAATATTACCAGTAAACCCATTGTAAGTGTTTGATTTATCCATTTTTCCACTTATTTTTATCATCTTGTCAGTTTCACAAAAATCTACCATCTATGTGTATGTATATATTTACCTACATACATATCATCATCATCATTATGTTATGCTGCTTGTATGGATTTCCCTAACTCTCTCTTGCCATCCATCTCTGTTATCCATTGCTTCCAGCAGGTCTTCCAGACTATATCCTGTATTTGAACAGAGTTGTTGATAAGTGTTAGCTGGTTGTCCTACACTTGCGTGTCTGTTAAGGGGTCCATAAGAGAACATCACTTATGAGTTTAACTTTGCTACTCCAGCAGTGTCCAGTATGTCTTGTATATCTAATTTCAATGATCTTTGAGACTTCTTTGACATTGTCACATGTGTGTTGCAAGGGGACATATTAGTACCATACTTGTTCATAATCTGCCTAGACTGCATACTTCAGACATCAATAGATTTAATAAAAGAAAATGGCTTTACACTGGAAAAGGCAAGAAACAGATGACAACCCGCATGAACTATACATACACACACACATATATATGTATGTTCATGTTATTACTGGTTCTCATTTAGCAATAAAGATATTTGAAATCAAGGAACAATAACTATCAGAAACAAGTTTGATTCTTTTCAGGTGACATCTGAAAGACATATTTCGAATGATGATGGTGAAAACTTTGTTACGACCCATAAGCAGTAGCCAAGTGTGTATCAACCAAACTGAGAGCCAAATTTAAAGTTCCATAAGAGTCAATAGCATTTAGAAGAAAATGAGATAACATGAAAATTCCATCCATACTTAATAAAATAAACCCAACAAATGCCAATGCACAGAAACTTGAAAAAAAAAACAGACAAAAAAAACATTCACCAAAAAGAACAACTAAAATTCATTGAAAGCCAAATCACTAAAATCGGAAATTTGGCAGAAGATAGTCAATCATAGCAAACAATAAATGAAGTGAGAAGAAAGAAAAGCTAAAAGCAGCCTGCTAAAGAAAAATGCTACAAAATTGGAAAGAACATTTTTAAGTCACTGATAAACCATTCAAAAAAATATTAATAGCCAACTAGACTTCAAATTATGACAGAGAAAAAATACAGATAATCATTTACCCAGACCCTGAAAAATTGTTAAATAAGAGATGTGAATTGATAGCTAGATGTAGACATAGGGCTAAATTTAAACTATAGAAAAATTAACATAGATAATGCTTTTTAAAAACATAGGATTAATTTGAGAATTAAGGGAAATGAATAAAAATAAAATAAAAGATAAAAAATGTGAAAAAGCCATATCATGTATATATACTATTCAATAAAAGTGTAACTGAATTAATAGGCTCGAAAATAAATTTGAATTTAAAAAAACTAAATTTAATTAAATCTTGAATTTAATCTAATATAATTATTACTGTATCATTACGTAAAGTTACTGAATAAAGTTATTTTATCTGAATTCATATTAAATCTGTAGTTTTAAGTCGAAATGAAATTAGAATTTTAAAAAGTGAAAAAATTAATTTACTATAATTCCAACTGGCTATAAAATTTTAAAAAACCGGAAGTGGGCTAAATGAGGAGATAACTCTTCACCCCTCTTCTATCCCCTTCCCACTCTTCTTTCCTGTGTCTATTCTGATTAATTTTATCCATTAGATCTGAAAAAGTCTGTTAATTTTTTTTTCGTGTTTTTGATTTTATCAAAAATGCATAACAGGATGGAAATAAATTTATAATCCTAATGTGACCTATATATATATATATATATATGTGTGCATGTGTTTGTGCATATATATATATATATAACTGTTTAAATGCATGTATCTATATGTACATATATGACAGATATATTCTAAAATGCCTATCACATGTTTAATGTATGTATGTATGCATATATATATATATATGGAGAGAGAGAGAGATAAAGAAGTAGCACTTTCTTTTGGCACATATTCGCCAAATAATACCTCAGAAAAGATATATCATTGAGCATTAAAATCATGCATTTTCTTTAATATGTTTATTATTAAGAAACATACAAAATTCATTTTTGATTTTTACTGATTAAATGATACAATTTGATTATTAAAAATCAGCCAATCTGTAGAACTCTTCACAGTTCTTCATTAGTATGTACAATGGAGCAAATACTACTCACCTACAACCTTCCCAAAGCCATAATGATGCTATATATAGAGACACGAAAGTAAAAGTTCACTCCCTGGATAGAGACACTGACTGCTTCGACATTGTAGCAGGTGTGCTGCAAGGAGACACATTAGCTCCATACCCCTTCATCTGTCTAGACTATGTGCTTAGAACATCTATTGATATAATGAAAGACAACAGCTTCAAGCTGACGAAGGAAAGAATCAGAAAATACCTGACACAAACAATTACGGATGTGAACTATGCCAATGACATAGTGCTTCTGGCAAATACACCCGCCGAGCCGAAAACCTGTTACATTGTCCGGAATGAGCAGTTGCAGGCATAGCCCTCCATGTCAACACATAAAAGACGGAATACAGGCAACATCTCCACACTAAACGGTAGTTCTCTTAAACTAGCAGACAAGTTCACCCACCTAGGAAGCAGTGTCTCATTAACCAAGACATCAACACGCAACTAGCAAAGGCATGGACAGCCATCGATAGGCTATTGGTCATATAGAAGTTACACCTGACCGATAAAATGAAACACAGTTTTTCCAAACAGCAGTTGTATCGATACTGCTGTATGGATGCATTACATGGATGCTAGCTAAACATAGGGAGAAAAAGCTTGATAGCAATTACATAAGAATGCTGCAAGCAATATTGAACAAGTTCAGGAGGCAGCTGTATGGCCACCTACCACCCACCAAGAAAACTATCCAAGTTAGATGAAAGAGGCATGTGAGACACTGCTGGGGAAGCAAAGATGAACTCATAAGTGACATACTCCTGTAGACCTCTTCACATGGATGAGCAAAGGCAGGATGACCAGCAAGAACCTACATACAACAGCTCTGTGTTGATACAGGATGTAGACTTGAAGACCAACCAGAAGCAATGGATAATAGAGAAGGGTGGCATGAGAAGGTCGGGGAGATCTGCACTGGTGGCACAACATAATGATGATGTTTCCATTTAGATATGATTTATTTAAATATCATAAAAACTAAAAAGAAATCATGAAAATATTTCAAACTGAGGTATACTTTTTTTGAGAACTATTTTAGATGTAAACCAAAAGAAGAAATTGTAATAGGAAACATTTTAGATTTTTAATTCTTAGTGTCACTTGGTGTCCCACTGAGACGATAGAAATAACATTAATACTATCAACCCATTTGAATGAAAAGTAGCAAGCCATCAAAGAGTGACCATTAAGAAAGAATGTAGGTCAAAGAGGGGATACCAACACATGTTGGTACTTGGTAACCTCACTCAGGTCGCCTGACACCAAGAGGAAGAAGAGAGAAGAATATGTATATGTGTATATATATATATATATATATATATGTATATATGATTATATGTATATATATTTATTTATTTATTTTTTTTTTTTTTTTTATTACTACCGCGTACACATGGGAAGCAGCATGCTGTACGTGTGAGTCTTGCGGCTTAACGCTCAAGATTGCCAGTTCGATCGGGGAACTACTGCTGCTCATCTATAAGAGTGGCTTCTATAGATGAGAACAAAAACAGCCATCGAAAGATAACCATGACTAGTACTCAAACCAGATCCATAAACCGCATCGCTCTTCGCGCGGGTAAAAAAGGGGCGCGTCCTGCTGAGGTTGGAGCCCTGGCCTCGGTGTTCGAAAAATCAGCTACAGAGCTCAAACACAAACATAAACTACTAAAATGCAAACAAACAATACAGATAGCGACATTTAACGTGAGAACCCTAAATAGAATAGGTCAACTAGCAGAGCTAACTGCATCAGCCGTAGAACATAAGATAGATATAATTTGCATACAAGAGCACCGATACACGCACACCGAAGATATCAAGTATCACGAAACTGGAAATGGATGGATGCTGGTGACTGTATCGGCATGGAAAAACTCTGTCAATGCATCGGTAGGAGGGGTGGGAATACTTCTAGGACCGAGAGCGTTAAAAACACTGAACAGCATTGAGAGAATACAACCTAGGATGATGGCCGCAACGTTTAATGGCAACCCCAAAGCAACAATTATCTCCTGCTACAGCCCTACCAATGTTAGCGAAGAAAACGAAATAGCCACCTTCTACGAAGATCTATCCTCCCTAGTACGTAGCATTCCGAAACACAACCTGCTAGTCATTGGTGGAGATATGAATGCACAAATCGGGAAAAACAGACACAACAAATACAGCCTACACTACACGTCTAACAGGAATGGACAGCATTTAATAGATTTCATGATAGAAAATAGATTAACCTGCCTCAATACAAACTTTCAAAAAAGGGAGGGGAAATTATGGACCTACACATACGCAAATAAGAGTAAAGCACAGATGGACTACGTCCTTATAAACAGGAAATGGAGAAACAGTGCGATGAATTGCGAGGCATACTCCTCCTTCGAGGGTGTGTCCTCCGATCATCGAATAGTTACGGCCAAAGTACGACTAAGCCTAAGAAAAAACGCCACACGTAAAGCCACGACCAAGCACTATGACTGGGCCCTACTCAACAACAGAGATATTAGAGACAAATATGCATTAGAATTAAGAAACAGATTCGAAGCACTACAAGAGAAGGTAGAAATAGGCACCCCAAATGACGAATATGAAAATTTTGTAGAAGCGCACCTGGAGGCGGCAGAAAAGTGTATTCCAACAAAACCTAGAACTAAATATAGAGTCCCTTGGGAAACGCTAGCGGCTAGAGAAAAACGTGCACTTGTGAAGACTGCCTCCAAAAACTATCAACAGAACCCAACAAATACAAATGCACGAGAACTAGAAAAGGCGCAACATCAATTAACAGGAATATACCTAAAAGAACAGGCAGAATACGTACAAAATCAGATAGATAAGATTAGAGACTCGGTGGAAGATAGGCAATCCAGGATAGCCTGGCAAACAATAAACGAAGTAAGTGGAAGAAAGAGCACAGCCAAAGCAAAATTGAAAGCTGCAAGCCAACAAGAAAGAATAAAACTGTGGGAACAGCATTTCAAAAATCTACTAGGAAACCCACCGGAAATAACGGATGAACCGATCACCAGAATTATTAGTAAGCAATTAGACGTAAAACTAGGTCCTTTCACCAAAGAAGAACTCGACACGGTTCTCAGAAGAATTAAAAATAGGAAAGCGGCGGGGCTAGACGAGATCCCCCCAGAAGTGTGGAAGACGAGACAATTCGACGATATACTGCTCCGGCAATGCAACGCAGTCTATAGTCAAAATAGGATAGAACGATGGACGAAGGGATGCATCCTTCCATTCCCTAAAAAAGGCGACCTCGGACTAGCCAAGAACTACCGAGGGATAACACTTACATCCATAGCAGCCAAAATCTACAATGCCCTACTACGAAACCGCATAGAACCCAAAATGGAAAACATCCTTAGGAAAAACCAAAATGGCTTCCGGAGAAATAGATCCACAACCTCACAAATACTGACCATCCGTAGAATCCTGGAAGGCGTTCGGGCAAAAAACTTACAGGCGACATTACTATTTGTCGACTTTACCAAGGCCTTCGATTCCATACACAGAGGGAAGATGGAGCAAATCCTACTAGCTTACGGCCTACCAAAAGAAACCGTAGCAGCGATAATGATTCTCTACAGAAACACCAAAGTAAAAGTACGTTCACCAGATGGAGACACGGAATACTTCGACATTGTTGCAGGAGTACTACAAGGAGACACACTAGCCCCGTACCTCTTTATCATCTGTCTAGACTATGTGCTTAGGACTTCGATCGACAAAATCAGAGAAAATGGCTTTGAGCTGACTAAGAGAAGAAGCAAAAGGTACCCCGCAAAAACAATCACGGACGCCGACTACGCTGATGACTTGGCGTTACTAGCGAATACGCCTAATCAAGCAGAGACACTACTACATAGTCTGGAACGAGCTGCAGCTGGCATTGGCCTACATGTCAATGCAAACAAAACCGAATATATGTGTTACAACCAAACAGGCAACATTGCCACACTAGACGGAGCCTCTCTGAAACTAGTCGACAAATTCACCTACCTAGGAAGCAGCGTCTCATCAACCGAGAAGGACATCGACACACGACTGACGAAGGCATGGACAGCTATCGATAGGCTCTCGATCATATGGAAGTCGGACCTAACAGATAAAATGAAACGCAGTTTCTTCCAGGCAGCGGTTGTGTCGATACTGCTATATGGATGCACCACATGGACGCTTACGAAGCGGCTGGAGAGGAGGCTGGACGGAAATTACACAAGAATGTTGAGAGCAGTATTAAACAAGTCCTGGCGACAACACCCCACGAGACTCCAACTATACGGACACTTGCCCCCCATCACAAAAACTATACAAGTTCGACGAACCAGACACGCGGGACACTGCTGGAGAAGCAAGGACGAGCTCATAAGCGATGTACTCCTGTGGACCCCCACTCATGGATGTGCAAGTGTG